>PVKE010012528.1:0-38170 GCA_004027555.1 Craseonycteris thonglongyai | reverse complement strand
TGGTACGTCGTGTTTTCATTGTCATTCGTTTCTACAAATGTTTTAATCTCTTGTTTTATTTCCTCTTTGACCCAGTCACTTTTTAATAGCATGTTGTTCAATCTCCACGTATATGTGGTTCTCTCTGCACTTGATCTTTTGCAATTGATCTCAAGTTTCAAAGCTTTGTGGTCTGAGAATACGCTTGGTATGATTTGGATGCCCTTAAATTTGGTGAGGTTAGATTTCAGTCCCAGAATATGGTCTATCCTTGAAAATATTCCATGTGCACTAGAGTGAAATGTATAGCCCTTTGTTGTAGGATGGAATGGCCTGTAAATGTCAATTATGTCCATTTCCTGTAATGTATCATTTAAAGCTGCAATCTCCTTATTTAGTTTCTGCTCGGATGATCTTTCCAATGTTGTCAGGGGGGCTGTTTAGATCCCCTACTATAATTGTATTTTTGTCAAATTCTCCTTTTAGATCTGTTAGTAGTTGTGTTATAAATTTTGGTGCTTCCTGATTCGGAGCATATATATTGATGAGTGTGATGTTTTCTTGTTGTATTGTCCCTTTTATCAAGATGTAATGTCCATCTTTATGTCTTATTATTTTTTTTATCCTGATGTCTTTTTCATCAGAAATTAGTATGGCCACTCCAGCTTTTCTCTGACTGCCATTTGCCTGGTCACTCCCTTTGTTTAAAGTAATTGACCTGGGGTTTGAACCCAATACATATAAATGGCACCAGTGCCTATGTTCCCCATCATAATGTTGTATTTTCTCTCTGAAAGTGGTGATTATTCTTAGATCTCTATTCTTCCTAGTGTTTAAATCATACTCTGGATGTTGCTTAGCCCCTTGGGGAGACTCAGTTTTCTGTCTGGTCTATTACTATACTATTTCAAAGCAAAGTAGATGCATTCTGTCAAAGTGAATTTTCATGAACTGAACCAAGTTTTGGAGTACATAAAATCAGACATGTGTTTCTATAGGGAAAAACATTTCTCAGTAAGTAATGATAAAGTTTTGTTAAGGAGGGGGTTAAGATGGTAGCTAGCTCAGGCTCGTTTGAACCAACAAATCATTGTTTAGTACTGTCTTGAGATGGTGGTATACTTTGCTTTGTAGTGCCCTATTGACTCTAGAATGTCTCCTTTGTTTATGGTAGCTCACCTCATCATTCCTGCTGGGTATAGTTAATATACCATAAATATCCAAACATTGCTCAGCCCCTGATTATCTCCGTATTAACAACTCTCAGAATTTTTGTACCCACCTCCTGGTATTTCTCTGGCATTTTCAAGTGTCTGATTCAGTTGGACTATTACCCACCCTTCAATATAATAACTACCATATTTATTCATTCATCTAACAGATTTTTATTGAGAACTGTGGTGGATTGACTAATTGTGTTTAATTTTTCACCTCCCTGTACTAGTATTGTTCATCCACACTCTTGTTGTGGGCAGAGTGTACTGTACTTCCTGCCTTTTGATTTTGAACTTAGTCAGGTGACCTGCTTTAACCAGTGGGATGTTAATATATGTGATATAAACAATGACTTGATATAGACTTCTACTCTTGACTTTGTCATGAGAAAAATATGCTTTAGGTGGTGTGATAGATATACATTTGGTCTTTGTTCCCCGTTCCTGACACAGAGCTTCTAAAATCTTTGGAACTTCCTGAACAGTAGGGGTGATAGTATCTTGTATTGTTCATAACAATTATCTTTTGTTGTACCTGAGTTTATGCTAATATGGTAACTCTTGGTTGAGGGGCTTCTATGTAGCTTCAGGGTGGAGTCTGGTCACCAGAAAGATTATAGGTTAGAATTTTTACCTTCTGACCTCTAGGGGAAAGAGGAGCTAAAGACCAAGTTAGTCACCAATGGCTAATAATGTAATCAATCATACCCACTTCATAAAACCTCCATAAAACCCCCAAAATGATGGGGTTTAGTGAGCTTTTGAGTTGATGAATACTTCGGGGTGCTAGGAGGGGGTCATATCTCAAGAGGGTGTGAAAGCTTCATGCTGCCCTCCCATACTTTACCCTGTGTGTAGCCTATGCATTTCTCCCTCTTAGCAGTTCTTTAATTGTATCCTATATAATAAACTAACAATAGTAAATTTAGTATTTACATGAATATTGTGAGCCATTCTAGCAAACTAGCAAACCTGGGGAGAGAGTCGTGTAAATCCCCCATATCACTGCCAGGTGATCAGAAGTACAGGTGGCTACCTAAAATTTGCAACTGGCATCTGAAGTAGGAACAATCTTGTGGGACTGAGCCCTTAACCTGTGGGGTCTATGCTAACTCTGAGTAATTAGTGTCAGAATTGAACTGAATTGTAGAATACCCAATTGGACAGTTAGAAAACTAGTTGTTAGTATGGAAAAACAAACAAGCAGACAACAGCAACCACCACCAACAAAAACCCTACACATTTGGTATAATATGTGTGGTGAGTAAAAATACAGAGTAGGGAAGCCAGGATGGCTCAGTGGGTTAAGTGCTTGCTTTGCAGCCCCAGGGACCGAGGATCGAATCCCGGCCACGGCCTGTGCGGACCCATATGCTGAACTGGGAGTCCTCCCAGTTTGTTTCGCACCAGGGTGAGACCAGGGTGAGACCCCAGCCCAGTTCCTGCCCTGTGCAGCCCCGCGCCCACCTGTGGAATGAAACTATGTGGGAAAACCAATGATGTGCAACTATGGAGACTATTCTGGGCTCTCCCCCTTCTCTCTGTCTCTGTATCTCTCTCTCTCTCTCTCTCTGTTGAAAACAATAAAAATAAATCTTAAAAAAAAAAAAAAAAAGCAGAATAGCCCCAAAGTGTATATACAGTTGAATCAATGAGATTCATCAAAAAAAAATTGTATGGTTACACATACACACTGGTATACAACAAAATAAAAACTATACTGTAGACCTTATGGGCCACCCTATAGCTTACAGGTAATGTCTGAGCCAAGAAGGATGAGCAATACATAGAAGTGACCTAGACCAAACCTGTAGCTTAAATCCAGGCCCAGTCTATATCAACTGAAACCCAGCCAACCCACCAATGCATGAAGGAAAAATAAATACTTGTTCTTCAAAGCTGTAAGGACGGTGGGCCTCGGACAGAAGGGAGCCTGGGCTAGTGGAATGACCGATGCCATCAGTTCGGGAATGTAAGGACGGTGGGCCTTGGACAGAAGGGAGCCTGGGCTAGTGGAATGACCGATGCCATCAGTTCGGGAATGTAAAGACGGTGGGCCTCGGACAGAAGGGAGCCTGGGCTAGTGGAATGACTGATGCAATCAGCTTGAGGAATGCCAGCAAGCAGCATTTCCAGTAACTGCTGACCATACCTGCCAAGCCGGAACCCGGATGTGCCTAAACCCGGGACTGACGGAGATGACCAGTAACTGCTGAACATTTCTGAAAAATAACTCCATATATGGAAATCGCCTGCTCCACTGCCTGATCCACCTCTCCCCCACCCCAGAGCCCCATGAAAGCTGCCCCCTCCCTTCCTGAGGCGCGACTTCTCCAGCCCTAATCTTTCGGACTGGCGAACCTTGCCCAGAAGCACTCCCAATAAAGGCTCGCATTTGATTAGCTACTCGATTTCTCGTGTCAATTTCTTACAAAAGCCACGGAGTTTTAGTATGGTTTGTTACACAGTATAAATGATTCAATAAGCAACTATGTTCAAGGTACTATTTTAAAACTCTAAAGGCTTTTGGCTTCATATAATAAAAAATAAGTTGTAATCTGTTTTTTTCTTTACCACAGTCTTACTTATTGAATTTACAAGACTTCTATATACAAATATAATAGGAAAAGCTGTATATGTATAAAGAATTTGATATTACAAAGATGAAAGGGAAGGAAAGGCCAGTTAATCAACTAGGCTCCCCTCTGTTTTTCAGAACTCCCAAATCCATATTTTTAGGGTACCTAAGAATTGATGAGCCTTTAAGGAACTGATGCACAATAACAGACTCAAAAGAAACTAATGCAGAAATCAGAGAACAATTTCTTCTATTATGAGAGATACTTTTTTCTAGTTATCATAATTATGTCTACTTTCCTAGATACCCCTTTCTGGCACCAGGTACCAGAGAAATAGAATCATCACATATATCAAGTAGGTTAGGTTTGGCTGTACATAGCAGATAACTACCAAATACAGTGACCTTAAGATAAAAATGTAGGGGAAGCCAGGATGGCTCAGTGGGTTAAGCGCTCACTTTGCAGCGCCGGGGACCAGGGATCGAATCCGGGCCCCGGCCCATGTGGAACCATATGCTGAACTGGGAGCTCCCCCAGTTCAGTTCTCTCTCTGTCTCTGTCTCTGTATCTCTCTCTGTCTCTGTCAATAAATAAATAAATAAATAAATAAAAATATTAAAAAAACAAAAATTTGAATGTTTAAAAAAAGAAAAAAGATAGAAATGTATGTTTTTCTCAAGTAAGGAAGTCAGAGAATACACAGTCCAGCACTGTTATGGCCTATAGAGTCATCAGATAGCTACCCTTTTACCTCTCTGTTCTACTATTTTCATTATGTACCTCCCATCTTGAAAATTGTTTTAAAAGCTCAATATGTTAAAACTCCAACTATGACTTTCATATCCCAGGGTACACAAAAGAGGATGGGAGGAAGGAAGGCAAAAGAGGAAGGGAAACAAATCAGCACTAGATCTCTCTTATATTACATTTTCAGAATTTCTGATCATAATTGGTGCAAGAATCTTAACATTTTAATCTGTAAATGGATGCATGCTTTGCTGTCCTGAATTAAATGAGGCTACTAAGCAGAAAGGGGAAAATGGATGTTGGAGAAGGTAAGTAGCAATCTCTGTCTACCATATCATTCTCATTCTAGTTGTCTATTTCACATTTTAGTGTTTCTTAAGTCAGATATATTGTACTACCATTGATATATTACTTTTTCCTGAAAACCCATTATTAAATCAATAGAATAACTTATTGGTTTTAAAATATATATGGCAATGGATTGATTTTCTTGGTGAGATTAAAATCAAAGCACAGTGAGTTTTGTAGGAATTTGGTCAATTCTTATGAATTATCCCTGCCTCATAAAAGGGAATATAACCTTTTCAGGATTAAAATATTTGGACCTGCCAGACTTGGAGTATCTATTCTATGAAAGACAAACTCCACATTTTTGCCTTTGGAGTTTTCTTTTCTAAAATCCTCTCATCTCTCCTCCTGAGAAAGCATCCAGTTACAGAACTTTGGTTTTGGCCCTCTCTGCTCTTTGTGATAGCTCTCTAAATGCCTTGATTGAACTTGTTTCTTGACAAAGTTTTGTAGCCAGGATGAGTTAAATCATTTCGTAGGATGGGTGACTTCTACAGATGACAATTTGTATCCATTATATGTTAATTTTAATTAGTTTAACTACTAAGGCTCATCTCACTTCCTAGCTCTGAGGGCACCTATCTCTTTCAAGTACTTCTAACATTGCCCACATTTATAAGCCCAGAGAAGAATTGCCTGCATATGTAATTTAGAAAACACTTCGTCATTCTTCAATTTATGAAGATATGAGGGCTGTCCAGAAAAAATCCAGCCAATGTCAATCTAACAAGAATAGTTATGTGACTGGATACTTTTCAGACGGCTCTCATATACCATTCAAAATATCATAGCTTCAGGTATGAAGGGGAAAGACAAAGACAGCAGCTTTTACTTACATTTTGTGATCTGTTTCATGGAATCGCTCATGAAATAAAGTGTAGTGTTTTCTGTATTATCTCTGGAAGAGATATTGAAATTTAAAATATTTTTCTTACAAGCAAATGTTTTATGTGCTAAATATACATGTTGCTATATATTTAGCAAGCTTTAGATATAGTGTTTGAGATCCTTTATAGTTGCTTGTGGTTACTACTGATAAGAATAAAGCTACTATAGTTCATTAAAAATAAGGTATCAGGAAAGCTGGGATGGCTCAGAGGGTTAAGCGCTCGCTTTGAAGCCCTGGGGACTGAGGATCGAATCCCGGCCCTGGCCCATGTGGACCCACATGCTGAGCTGGGGTGTGCCCCCAGTTCAGTTCTCACCGGGACCTATGTGGGAGGTTCCCGGCACAGTTCCTGCCCTGTGCAGCCCTGTGCCCACCTGTGGAGTGAAACTATATGGAAAACTAATGTCAACTATGGAGACTGCTCTGGGCCCTCCCCCTTCTCTCTCTCTCTCTCTCTCTCTGTCTCTGTTTCTCTCTGTCAAAAATCAATAAAATAAATCTTTAAAAAAAAAAAAGGTATCATCAATTTTAAGACAATCCTGATTTCTGCCATGTGAAAAGTGAGAAAAAATGTTCATCTTAGAATTAATGAGATACAATAATTTAGCCAGATTTTTAATGACAATTACTAGTATAAAATATAAACTATAGACTATGAAGCCTATAGATGGAGAACTATGTAAAACTAGGGGTTTTAAAGTCTGAGTGAAAGATATTAGTGTTTTTCAATTTTAGAAAACAAAAGATATGTTTGTTTTCATATAGCTCATGCACATCAAAGGATTATTAGAAAAACTCACAATCTTTATACTTATTGAGATTTTAAGAAGGTAATGGATAAAAGTGAAAATAAATATTTTTAAAAGTGTTGAGTTATTATAACTAGCAGATATTTAGCTGCCTTTACCAAGCCCTCAGAAACTACTGGGAGGAGGAAATCAAGCTTCTTCTATCTGTTACAGTTTTTGAACTACTCAGGTTCACCCTTGTATCATAGAAGGAATGAATCTACCAATATATCCAGTAAAGTGCTTGCTACATGTAATGTAGGTCTCTATAGCTCTCAAAGGCTATTATATTGTGTTTTGATTTTATTATTTCTCCACAGTTTATGTTTTTTTCAAAATTCAATCACCTCCCCAAGTCCCATGAACTCTGAACACAAAAGAGTTATTGAGCATTTACTGTGCCAGGCACTAGTAGGACGTGGTTATAAAATAATAAATTATTCTTGCCAACAAGTGAATAGTCTTACAGGACAGACAGTTTCAGTTGTGCTATAATAGCACTTCTACAACTTGTATGTTTCATAGTGAGTCCAAATAATGGCTCAAAGGGGGAATATAATCAATTCTAGTGTAAGGGTTTAGGAGGAGGAGGTATGGCAATTGGGTCTAAAAAATGAAAAGTACGAAGTTTAGCAATGAGGGGTAATGGAGGCATTTCAAGCAGAGGAACATGGTCACATACTTGTTTTCATGTTTGTGTGACCTACTAGACCTTCTAGAATGAAGATCTCAAATTTTGATAATACCCACCACCCAGCTAAGTATAGAACAGTGTTTAGCAAGAGTTTGTTTATTTGTTTTGTTTTGTTTTCAGTAAAAATGAGTGATCTAGTTCAGAGAATATGAGACTGGTCAAGAAATAAGTTGGTGCTTCTCAAACTTTGGTAAGTATAAGAGTCACTTGGGGCGCTTGTTCCTAGGCACCACCATCAGAATTTCTGCTTCAGTTGTTCTGGAGTGGGGGCCAGAAATTGTATTTTCAGTAATATCTGCCCCAAACTCTCAACCCCACTGTGACTCTAACATAGGTGGTTCACAGATCACATAAATGTAGATGAAAAAGTTGTGGATACTTGTCTCCTATTTATCAACTACCTGCAGCTCACTGAATAAACCTTGAGGTACACCTCTTGTCAGCCATCAAAAAGCTTTTTAATCAACCTTAACCTGTGCTGCTCAGACCTGTAATTTAATTTTCTGGCAAATATCTGGAGAGAAAAATATGACTCATGAGACTTAACAGGTCTTCTTGATTATTAAGTATTAGCATTAGCATGAAGCTGAAAAGTGCTAAAAACGCTTCAGGATTAGTCATGTCTCTAAAGAGAAGTTTCCAGTGGCACAATACGTACCTTGAAAGATGAAATTTTCCACCTAAGGCATTTTTTTCCCTATATTTTGTAATCATAGATGAGAATCTATGCTAGCTCTCCTTTTTTTTTAAGCCATTGAATGAAACATTTCTAAACTGAGTTGAAAATAATTTCAACATGCCTTTAACACCCACTTGCCCTAATTTAACTCCATTTGTCTCTTCCGTTTTATTTTCTTGAGCATTCCAGCTGTGAACATTAAACCTAATTTTTGGATGTCACCTATGTCAGAGCAAGCCTTAATCCTTTTAATGATAACCTATCACCAGCTCGAGGCTGCTTTGTATCATCAGATAGAACTATGTTTCCAACCCTGAGGGCATGGAGTATGATCATGGACCCATGAATGCTAGAGCTTTCTTACAATACTGCTTGGCATAGACTGAAATTTTATATAAGGTGCGTAAGGATTAAATGCCATCAGAAGTGCTTTGATTACAAATATAGAAAAAGGTTTTGCTACTAGATTGGTAACACTATAGATGTATTGGAAAGAATGCTGGCTATCATCTACTCCTATATCTTAATTAATGAATTAATTTGCTTAAGAGATTAAAATATCATGATCAAGAACATACAGTTAATGACAGGTGTTGAAACCAGAACCAGACAGGAAACCTTAAGATCCATAGCCTAACACTTTATTAATGAAATTATATGTCATTTACTTTCTTCTCTCTTAAATAAAATGCAATAAGAAAGATAACAAAAAACAAAAACAAAAAACTACCACTATCCTTACTCCTCCCATTTAGATAGACAGTTTGGGGGGCATAAAGAGTAACTGTCTTCAAAGTTTGGTACAGATCAATTTTCTTGCTTTCTGACCAGATATACCTCAAATTTAGAAAACTAGTCAATGAAACAGGCCATTTTCATAGTTCTATGTGGAAGCAACTTACAGTAAGTACATATGATTTTAAAAAATTATGATATTGAGACTTTTATCTTTGTTATAGTAATATACTACTAATGAATTCTTTGTTTATGAAAAATCATCATGTGAAAATAGATATTATTGTCATTTTATTTTATGGCTCTTGGTGCAATATAATTAGAATTTTAGAAAGATTATATCTTAATTAAATAAAAGAAATTATAAATATACTTTTAGATGAGGGTAAATAGATATTATAAATAAACTACACAAGTTGAATGTTCAATGAAATAGTCACCTTAAAAAGTCTATAATTAATTTAAAAATAATAAAAAGAGAAAACATTTTAAAATTAATATTAAATACCTTTGCACAAAAGTTAAAAGAGTAAGTCACAATATTTTTCCTAGAGGAGCTCACAGCCTGGGGTGGGGAGGAAGAATAACACCAAAAACTTTAACTATAAATGCTATAAGAAAATTAGGTTCAAAGGCCTGTGTAACCTTAAGGGGAGAGTAATTAATTTTGTTTAAGAAATTGGAAAAGGCTTCAAGGAGGGTATGGTGTTTGAAACAAGTGCAAGTTCAATTAAAAAATGACAAGCAGATGATTTTTTAAAGTAGCATGACATTTTTATTTTTTGAACATTAAAAAATATTTTTATTAAGCATGTTTAAAATAATGATTTCTATGACATAAACTTCCCACTTCTCATTTTACCTACTGTAGTAATGATGCCTTCCTTTTATTTTTATTTATTGTTTTGTCAATCTTTCTGTTAAGCCTGTTTTATGCAGTTCATGATGATTTTCCTACATCAACTTATTTGGACAGTATCTCTGGAAAATGTTTGAATTATTCTTTATAAAAGTAACTTCATATTATTTTATACATTTACAATCATTCTGTCTCTCCCCCCCTCCCTTTCCTGTTTATTCTCTTTTTTATAATATTTCAGTACTCAGGTATCAAGAACTGAAACAATAATATACATGGATATCCTTATCTTTTACCTTCCTATACACACAAAGATAAAGGTAGTGATTATAAATGCTATTATTTCCATTCACAAGAGGGGAAAAGCTGGGGTTAAGGTATTTTCCAAGGGCACAGGAGTACCTTGTGATACACGCAGAAACAAAATTCTAACCGCCTCGATCATTGATCAATAGATCAATTATTTAACATTTAAAATGCTGCCCAAGATTTATTATGGAACTCTCACTGACAGGTTCAGAAAATATTCTTTATTTGAGATCCTGAGAAGGAAGGAGTTAAGGGGAAGAACATTGTAGAGGATTAGATTGATCTCAAGGGATTTGGAAACTAGGCAGAGGATCAGAAGATAAAAGAAAAAATTTGATTCTGGGCTGAATTACAAGTTTTAAGAAAATTAGAGTGTAATTTTGTTCAGCTATAGATAAGGATCCACAGACTAAATTGAAAAGTTATAATTATTATCTTTTAAAATCATCATTAAAAAGTTTTCTAAAACTGTGTCAATTACAAGCAATCATCTTGAGGTACATGAGTAAGATGAACATTTTGAAAAAGAACAGCAGTAGCAAACAGTGTATATTAAACATCATTCGCAAAGGGGGAAATCTAAAAAGCGTGTCGTTAAATTATGCCTGTTCTTCAGTCTCAGGAGGAAGGGAAGGGACAAATCACTGCTCTATTTACATTCCTTACAGAAGCATCACAGTGAACCAGTCAACCTTCTGCTTTATGAGGCAGTTGGTCGAGTACCTTCGATTCTCTCACTTTACTCTTGAGAGGAAAGCCACATTTCACCAGGCCCCAAAGAGCAACATTTTGGTTTCTCCCTGTAGCCCATTTGTTAGACTTGACCCTGATTCAGTCACTGATAATAATCCTCAACCTAGGTTAAATAAACTTGTCATATTGGCCAAGTCAGTTAATGTGGTTGCAAGGCAGTTAATATGAGTGCTGTTCAATGTTTAGAGTTTCTAGGAATAATCTGCCCTGCTGAGATGGATGGGTAGATGGATGGACTGATGGACAGGCAGACAGACAGATAAATAGATAGACAAACTACATATGTACATAGGTACATAAGTACATAAACACATAAATACATAAGTAAAATACATGCATACATAAATTTTAAAAATACAGCATATTCTTTCCTCAGTTACCAAGTAAATACCCCATTTATCTGATTTCCAAATGAATACCTATTTCCCACAGCAATATGCTTATGTAGTGTTAAAGTGGGTCTCTTGTAAAAAATGGTGAATAGAATACATACACTCACCTCTTTGTTCTTCCAGAGCCTCTCTCAAACAACACTAAAGAGTTTGGGGCTAGGGGTGAGATATAAACCCTCCAGGACAAACAGAACTAGAAGGAAGAAGATAGTAGAATCTGAACCATAGTTGGATAGTGGTAACTGATTTAGCAGATCCAAGCAACTGAATAATAAACAATTACTGGAAAGTATAAAACACACTAATTTGCATTTCAGAATCTGCATAGGTTCAATGATTCATGATCTTAGTAATTCTGTATATGGGATACAGTTGGAACTTAAAAAAAAAAAAGAAAAAGAATTGAGAGTGTGAAAGAATCAGAAGAATCTCTTTTTAGTTCTTTCAGAGGAGGTGGAAAAAAAGAAACTTCTTTTAAAACGGCAGTGGTATCAGAATTCCTCAGGCAGGCCTAGTTTACTGAAAATGAAGAGCAGGAATACATTCAAACCATGAAGCAATCCAAAGGTAGTCCTAGGTCAACAGTGAGCCCCTATCCTAGCTTCAATCTATTCTGGGGTATTGCTGGCTTTCATAAAGCAATAATGGTTAAAGGTGTGAATGGAGCAACCATCACTGACATTCTGACTAAGAAAAACAATGCACAGTGTCAACAGATCAAAGCAGCGTATCTCCAGGAAAAAGGGAAACCCCTGGATGAAGCTCTGAAGAAAGCCCTTACAGGTCACCTTGAGGAAGTTGCTTTGGCTCTGTTATAAACTCCAGCCCAGTTGGATGCTGATGAACTCATTGCTGTCATGAAGGTCCTTGGAATTGATAAAGACACTTTGAATGTTATTTTGGCATCAAGAACTAACAGAGAAATCAGAGAAGTTAACAGAGTTAATAGAGAAGAATTGAAGAGAAATCTTTCAAAAGACATCACCTCAGACTTATCTAGAGATTACCAAAAGGCTTTGCTTTCTCTTGTTAAGGGTAATCAATCTGAGGGTCTTGGCATAAATGAGGATCTTGCCAGTTCAAATGCCAGGGCATTACGTATATGAAGCAGAAGACAGGAGAAAAGGAACAGAAGTGAACGTTTTCAATACCATTTTTACCATCAGAAGCTATCCCTGCTTTTGCAGAGTATTTCAGAAGTACACCAAGTACAGTCAGTATGACATGAAGTTCTGGAGCTGAAAGGTGACTAAAAAATGCTTTACAACAATCATGAAGTGTGCCACGAACAAACTGTTGTTCTTTGCCGAGGAACTTCATCAGGCCATGAACAGTGTTGAAACACATCATAAAACATTAATCAGAATTTGGTTTCCCATTCTGAAATCGACATGAATGATATCGAAGCGTGTTATCATCACAGTTGTATGGTATCTGTCTGCCAAGCCATCCTGGATGAAGCCAAAGGAGATAATGAAAAAGTCCCCATGGCTGTCTGTAATAGTAAAGTAAAGGAGGACAGTGAACATTCCATTGATCTCAAGCTTTTTGATCAGAAGATTTTTTAATCATATCTTTGCATTGGATATTATAGACTTAAATATAAATGTTTCTTCAGCACGATTAGTCTAGCTAACTGCTCTCTGAAAACAATAGCCTATATGTCACTTTTGTATCATAACTCTGTATAATAGTGATAAGTTTAAAATATATATATATATTTACGCCAACTATAAAACTACATAAACAGGTTGTTCTAATAACATTACCCGAGAAAGATGTTTATGTAACAGAAAATAAAATGATTTTGCAGGGAAGCAGAAAGGATCGATTGATAATCTGTCTAAAAAATTTTCATTTACCTCCACTCCCTTCTGAAACCCCACTTAAATGACAACTTAAGTTTCTGTTTGATTTGTTTTATTTTAAGGAATGAACCCAAAATGATCAAAACAAGAACAAAATGATTTTTAAAACATGTTAGCATCTTTTTCTAGGTGCTTTTACATTTTTAACTAATATAAATAGTATATTCTTAAATTTTTATTTTATAGCTGTTTTTTGCTGGTGTACAAAAATAGCACCAACTTTTGGTTGTTGATTTTTTAAAAAGATTTATTTTATTGTTTTTGACAGAGACAGAGAGAGGGAGAGAGGGGAGAGGGCCCAGACTTTCTCCACAGTTGTATGTCATCAGTATCTGACACGGTTTCATTCCACACAGGTGGGTGGGGCTGGACAGGGCAGGAAGCTCGCAAGAGCCAAACAGGGGTCCACACCCCAGTTCAGCATATGGGACCACAAGGGCCGGGGCTGGGATTAGATCCTTGGGCCCCAGGGCTGCAAAGTGAGGGCTTAACCTGCTAAGCCATCCCGACATCCCTGGTTATTGATCTTATAACTGTTAATTTTGCTAAAAATCTATGATTAATTATAATTTGGTTAGATTTCTTTTGGTTTTCCAGTTTGTATATACCATCATGTTATCTCTGAATAATAACAATTCACTTTCTTTTTAATTCTTATGTCTTTTCTTTCTTTTTTATTTTTTCAATCTCTTAAAATTAAATTTATTGACGTAACATTGGTTAGTAAAATTATATCGGTTTCAGGTGCACAGTTCTACAGTACATCATCTATCTGTTGCATTGTGTGTGCTCCACCCAGAGTCAGTTCTTCTTTCATCACCATATATTTGACTCCTTTTCCTTCCTCACCACCTTCCTCCTTCCTTACACTCTGGTAACCACTAAACTATTGTCTGTGCCCGTGAGTTTATTTTTTGGTTTATCTTGTTTCCTGTTGCTTTCAGTTTTATATCCCACATATGAATGAAGTTATATGGTTCTTGATTTTTTCTTGTCTGACTTATTTTGCTTAACACGATGATCTCAAGATCCACATATGTTGTCACCAATGATGGGATTTCATCTTCTGGCTGAGTCTTTTAAAAAATCTTATTGTACTAACTGATATTTAGTCCAATGTTGAATAGAAATAATTATATTGGGAACAACTATAATGGCTTACCATTAATTATAATGTTTGTTATAAAGTTTCTTCTATATACACTTTTGTCCAGGTTAAAGAAATTTTTTTTTTATACTTTGTCCACTGAGAATTTGTATTAAAAATAATTATTAAATGTTATTGACTGATTATTCTGCATCTATTAAAATTATTGTATAGTTTTCTCTTTTTTATTGTGATACATTATTAATATATTTCCTAATGTTAAATCAACTTGTATTTTTAGAATATATGCAACTCAGTGATAACAGATGACCCTTTCATGCATTGCTAAATTTAATGCACACTTATTTTGCTTTAGAAAGTTTTTTGCTACTACATTAACAGGATTTACCTGTTCCCCCTCCCCCTGCTTTTTTCTCTTTATTTTTGATAACAAAAGATATCCAGTACATAAATTGAATTAGAAAGTTCCCCTTTTTATTTTCTTAATTGAAAGTTTAAGTTTAGGGTTACCCATTTTTTAATATGTTGTTCAACTCATAAAATAATCTGACCTTGCTATTTTCTTTGAAGGGGAATTTTGAACTACTGATAACCATTCTGGTTTTTATCTCTTGACCAATTTTGAACCAATTTTGGTAAATTTTTAAAGTATTGTGTTTATTTCACACATTTTTCAAATGTGTTAACATTCAAGTTATTTATATTTTATTATCATTTTGATCTCTGCTGCCTTTTTAGTTATGCTCTTTTTCCATTCCTAATATATTATGCTGTCTCTTGTCTCTTCAAACCAATCATGCCCGATACTTTGTCAATGTCATGTTTTTTTCAAAGAACCACTTTTGGTTTGGGTAATCCTCTCATTCTTTTTTTCATTTACACTTTTCTGCTCTTGTTTTTATTATTTTATTCCTTCTACACTTTCTGGGTTTATTTTGCTCTTCTTTTTCTAATGTCTTAAGATAAATGCTTATGCAATTGACTTTGAATTTTTCTTTTTTTCTAATACAAATATTTTTGGCTTCAAATTTCCCTTAAGACAGTTGGCTACATTCCAGAAGTTTTGAAATGTAGTACTTTTTATTAATGTACAGCTGCTTCTGCAGTTATTTATAATGACTTTTGTTCATGGTTGCTTGTTTCCTCATGTGTTAATCATTTCTGTTGTGATTTCATGATCTTTGAATTTCTATTTGTAGGAATGTAGAAATTCCTTGAGGCCTGCATTTAAAGTGCATTTCTCCATAACAGTTGTACCTGAGGCATTACCAACTTCAGATTCCTTTAAACTTAATTTTTAGTTTGGGTTTTTATCAGGTATTATAAATTTCAAGGGCAAACCCACGTGAATATGGCTTGTGATTAAAAAATTGCAGAGGAGAATTTCTTCTTTATTTCTACTCTATCCGTAGAGAAGGTTGAAACATGAATCTTTTCTTCTGTGGGTCAATTTGTTTTATTTATCTATTTATTTATTTATTTATTTTTATTTATTTTTTAACAGAGAGAGAGAGAGAGATACATAGACAGAGAGAGAACTGAACTGGGGGAGCTCCCAGTTCAGCATATGGTTCTGCACAGGCCGGGCCGGGATTCGATCCCCGGTCCCCGGCACTGCAAAGTGAGCACCTAACCCACTGAGCCATCCCGGCTTCCCCCAATTTGTTTTCTTATTCACCCACTTGGGTTTTGCTCTTTAAGTCGTCCTGGTTTCTGCAGCAGCTCTGACCTTACCTTCTACTCTGCTCTGACCCTGGGTTTGGGCTTCTGTCTCTCCAACACATGGCCAATTAAAACCCAGACGCAGGGATGATACCAGCCAGCACCAGTGCTTCCCTAGTCCTCATGGAATCACACTCTTTTAGTAGTGTTTTCTCTATTTTCACTTAACTTCTAGCTCAGCTGAGCTATGCTTTGAGAAATAGTGTTTAAAACATTGTACTTTGTATTCTTCTTGTTCCCAAAGGAATTTCTCTGCATATGTAGTCTGTCATACTTTGAAAACAGAAGGCCCAATATATGACACTTGCTGTTGTAACTTACAGAAAACTCAGATGAGATGTAAATAGAAACTACATAAATATGGTGTTTTTTCTCTTTAGTTTTGATTTGGCAGATAAATTATATAATCAAAGCCATAGATTATTTCTCTGTTCACTCTGCCTTTCATGATGTCAGCTTAAATCAAATCTATTTATCTCCCTGACATGGTCGCAAAATTGCTGCCAGCTACTTGCAGAATTACACACTTCCTTATTCATGTTCTGGTAGGGAGAGCCAGTCCCTTCCCTAACCATCAAATGGGGTTCCTGAACTTTTCCTAATGGGCAACCACTGCACCAAATCCTATAGCCAGAGAAATAAAATGCTCTGATTTACTTAGTTACTTAAAACATACCTGTCCCTTGTTTAATCACTAATTCCTTCCTGAAACCCCTGATGCTAAATGAAAAGTCATTAAATAGAAAACATATGTACATTAATTTTTTTTAAGATTTATTTTTATTATTTTTGACAGAGAGAGAGAGAGAGAGAGAGAGAAACAGAGAGAAGAGGGAGGGCCCAGAGCAGTCTACATATTGCACATCATTGGTTTTCTAATGTTTCATTCCACAGATGGGTGCGGGGCAGGAACTGGGCTGGGGGCCTCCCACATGGAGCTTGCCCCAGTGAGAACTGAACTGGAGGCACATTCAAGCTCGGCACATGGGTCTGCATGGGCCAGGGCTGGGATTCTATCTGTGGACCCTGGAACAGCAAGATGAGCACTCAACCTGCTGAACCATCCCAGCATCCCCTACATTAATTTAAAAAAAAAAAAGTGATACATTTCATCCCAATTCAAGATACCTGATTATTTTATATAGCAATGGAACAATGTCAATAAGTTACATAATTTTGAAAAATCCAATTATTTGAAAGTAAATAATGTATATTTATGCATAAATCAAGATATAAAGGGTTTATTTATTCCTGTTTTTTCCGCACCATTTTCCTCATCAATTGTTCACCCATTTGGGACTCTCAATCTTAAACTCTAACTGCACTTAAAAGTAAAAATTTACATCAAGGAAAACCAGTTTTAGGATAAAATAAAAACTAAAAGGATGCTGTGAAACACATGGGAACAGTATATGTTCATGACAAAGAGTTATTGAAGCTGCAAAGCCTTTGTCCCTCTCATTTGGCATTCATAAGCACAGTCAATTGTTTTGGGTTTACCTAAACATTACATACAATTAAAATTAGATCCACATGATATTGTCTGACTAGAAAAATATTGTGTTGAGTAAATTAATGAGCCTGTGTTTGGCTAAGATCATGTCTCAAAATGTTACTTATATTATTTACTACTTTTATTTATTTTTCTAAAATTATTATTTCTTTTATTATGATACTACTTCTATTGTTTGCTTAGTATGTTTTAGGGTAAAAAGAAAGTCTCATGTAGACAAGAGGAGTTGTCTAAAAATGGTATGACTTTTCAAGAACTATTATTGCAAAAAGCAGAACATTTTATGGGTAGTAGTAGGTCTATACTGTGGCAGAGGAGATAGGGTTTACTTTGATTAACTGAGATAATGAGGACTTGTCTTTGGGAGTTCAGTCTCTACCAACTTCATGGCCACAACACAAAGTAAGTGGAAGAGAATGAATATCAATGAGACAATCACAGTGTCCTCTTCAGCCAGCTTTATTGCAGTATTCCTCTAACAAATTCAATCTAAACTGAGATCCCACTCACATCAATGATGGGACATTTAATTTCTTTAATTGTTGGGGTTCCTTCTCTCTCTAGCCTGTAACGCATTCAGAAAGCCGCAGAGGTGCTGGTTAGTCACTGTAGTTGCCAGTATTGACACTGCTCCTTTTCCTTAATGATGTTACCTACCATTATCTTCCAATACTCATCAAGCATTCAGCTCTGGGCAGACTTAGAGGCAAACCCCTCAGCCATTTACTCCACCAATCCCAGACTTGGCCTTTGCTCACCACGCCATGATATGTAATGCCCAGCTTCCTGGTCTCACTTGTGCTCTCTTTCCAACTCTGTTCTGGCTCCTCTTGTTTTCTGTCCTAAAACTTTGTGTCACATTTTCTTTCTTAAAACAACAACAACAAAACTTTCTTATAGGATTCACATACTATACAATCACTCTTTTAGAATGAATAATTCAATGATTTTTAGTATATTCACAGAGTGTGCAGTGATCACCATACCAAATTTAGAATGTTTATCATTCCCCAGAGAAATCCCCAACCCATTATCAGTCATTTCCCACATTCCTCCAGCTCCCTCAATTACTGAAGCCCTCAGCAATTACTGATTTAGTTACTGTATGTGTAGCTTTTTTTATTCTGGACATTTCATATAAATGGAGATATAAGATATGTAGTCTTTTGCATCTGGCTTTTTTTTTTTTTAACATTTATTATTTTGAGAGAAGGTGGAAGAGAGAAGGGGGAGAGGGGAGGCCCAGAGCAGTTTCCATAGTTGTACCTCATTAGTTTTGGCATAGTTTCATTTCACACAGGTGGATGTGGGACTGCACAGGGCAGGAACCAAACTGGGGCTCCTGCATGGGAAGTCAGTTCACCATGTGAGTTTTGCATAGGCCAGGGCTGGGATTTGATCCCCAGCCCCTGTAGTTGCAAGGCAAGCTCTCAACCTATTGAGCTATCCAGGCATCCCCTGCATCTGGCTTCTTTAACTCGGTATAATGGTTTGCCTCTTATTTAAGCTACAGTGTATGTTAGTAGGTAATTCCCTTTTTTGGTTGATTAATAGTACATTACACAGATATATTACCTTTTGTCTATTAATTTACCAGTTGATGGACATTTGAGTTGTTTCTAGTTTAGGGCTATTATTAATAAAGCTAATGTAAAATTTGCAAAAATGCCTTTGTGTAGCCATATGTTTCCATTTTTCTTGGGTATGTTCCTAGGAGTAGGCTTAATGGGTTGTATTTTAAGTTTGTTTAACTTTTTAAGAAACTTCTGTATTGTTTTCTAAAGTAGCTGTACTATTTTGTATTCTAATTAGCAATGTTATACGGGTTCCAGTTTCTCCACATCCATACTAACACTTACTATTTATCTTTTGAATGATAGCTTTTCTAATGAGTGTTTGCAGTATGCATTATATTTAACTAAAAAAAAAAAAAAAGCTATATTTAAAATGAGACAAAAATCTAGGCATCTGGCCTTTTGGAAAATATCTAGATGTTTTGACAACATTGGGTTTCAGTACTGTAAGGCAGCAGTTGGCTGGAGCTATATAGTTGCCGTTCTCTTTAGACTGGCAAGCTTTCTCCCATTTATTGGAGTCACATTTTATTTTATAAGCCTGACACTGAGGGTAAGTATCAGTTCCCATTTCTCATCAGAGTTGTGCTGTTATTTTACTGGAGGTGAAAAATGTTTTGTGTCTCCATGTCTCTAGCAAAAGTAGAAAATGAGAGAGTGACTGAGAGGGTGGTATAACACAAGAAAAGTAGGAAAGAGCACAGTTCTTTGTTGAATTTGAGACTAATCATACATGTTTAATATATGAAGTATGTCTTTATCAAACGAATGCAATTTAAGACATTGTTATAAACAAATCATAAAAATATAGTGAATGGTGGCAATTTTAATGAATTTAGAAACACAATAAAAATGTCAATGCAGTTCTATTTTGAAGACAAACTAATGCTACCATGAAAAATAGCTATCTATTAATACAAATGTAAAGGAACTTATACATAACTTTAAAATATAAGTTTTGGTTATTTTATTCCTAGGAAAATTGTTTCTTTGGCAAGGAATAACCTACCACACTTTAAAATCAGGTTTCAGAATTTAAAATTATAGGAATTTCCCAATTGCAGAGTTGAGGATCTAATTCCAAGCAAGGTTCTCTTCTTCAGACTTCATAAAAATAAAGTTGTTTTCTTTGCCTCTAATAATGAATAGAATGAATATTAGATTGAATAAAGTGTTATCAAATAAAATCACATAGCAGTATGATACCGAAAACTAAATATGATGGTGTTGGATAATTAGATTACTTCAGATGTCTTGAGCATAGTTACTGTAAATATAAAACCAAACTATGTTTGGAAGTAACTACATTTGGGTATATCTGTTCTCTATTACAAAATGAAATAAAATTAAATATTGTTCCCAATTAAGGGATTTAGGCCAAGTTCTGGATTGTCCATTTCAAAGAGAAATACAAGACCTAATACATCTTATACAAAAGAAAGAAAGAAAAAAAAGATAGTAGTTTTCTAATTCTAAAGAAGAGATATTGGATTTTTTAATTATTGTTATTTTTTATTTTAAATTTAATCTGTAATCCAAAATATCATGTTTGTTTAGATTTTGCGAAGCAATCCTAATTTAGTAAAATTAAAGAATGTTGACACTATTTCTGGAATTTAAGTATTCCTTTACTTGGGATGCTACATATATTACCAGTCTGATATTATATTATCTACCTGGATTTTTTTGACTTTTGATTTTTAAAACCTGTGTAAAATGAAAGTGTTTAGGGATTACTCACATTTTTTCATGATCTAGCCTAGATCATCAAGATGGGTGAATACATAGGAACTGTGTGCAGATGTCCAGAAATAGAGAATCTTCATTTATTTTAGATAAGAGCTCAGAATGGACAAGTGGAAGAGGCTCAGCTAGTAAAGCAGGAGGAGAGAGACCCAATCTTTAGTCAGTAGGATGGACCTCCCTCCCCCAACATGAAGCATTTGAGGATGGTTGTGGCAAGAAAACAGTCTTGATTTGTGTTTGCTTGTTGGTCATGAGTAGTCCATGAGCTGTGGGAGGCACCTCACTGATCTTACATACTTAATTCCATGGCAGCCCCTCTCCTGGGCCAGCACATAGAATTCTGCTTCTACAGGGGGCAATACTTAGTTCTTGCTGAACGGTAAAAATGCTTCTTATTTTCTGTACAGCTAATTTCATATCAGTGTTTATAGGGGAAAGGTCCCTGCTTCTAATCTCTGCAGCAATTGGCCTGTACTCTCCAATATGTATTTTGACTACCCCTTTTAACTTAGCATAAAAAGCTGAAACTCGTATTTATTAGTCATCAATTATTCATTCTGCTTTGAATCCTATGGCAGTGCTAAATTCCGTAACCTCCTGTGGCAGTGGGTTTCACAGGTTGGCTAAATGTGGTACAAAGTAATAGTTCCTTTGCCTTGCTCTAAATTTATCAGTCATTAATTCTCCTAGGTGACATTTCATTCTCCAGTGATATTATGGAACATCCAGTTCTTTGGCTGAGACTACAAACAAAATCCTCTGTCAGGCTCACAGACACTAAATAATAACTATTTGCCATTTTTCCTTTAAATATGTTAACCTGGTTTGATTGATGTGGAGAAAATCTTAATTCTTCCCTTCAATTTGCCATAATTGTATTCAAATTTTACTCTTCTCCCCAGTCTTTTCTTGGGAATCATTTCAAATGCATATTTATTCTTAGGTATTATATAGGTATATATATATGCGGTGGCCTATTTTGGAGGATTAGGATTAATTTCTGTGAAGAGTGCACTGAGGGCTTCTAGAAAAGTATCAAGTATTTTGTGATGCCGATGACTCACAATAAATTGTCTGTGACCAGTATTTTATCTAGGAAGTAGGTGACGGGACATATAACATGATTTTAGAGGAACTGAATTGGTTCTGTGCCTGCCACCACCTCCCTCCTGCCCCCAGCCCTACCCCCAGTTCTTCTACTCTGTTGGATATATGATCTATTGAGACTCAGTCCCTTTGATCTCTATTCCAATGAAAACTCCTTCAGAGGTGCTATTTAATACTGCCAGCTATTTTCTCCTGGGCACAACCATGATGATGTATGATGCCTCTTTTCTTGTAAACTACTCATTTTCAAATCCTGTCCTTCAGAATCCTGGTGTCCCAAAGGGTACCATAGGAATCATTGCAGGATGTGCTGGGTTTCCAAAGAGCAACTCTGCTGTTACCTGATATAAATACTCAGCTTCTATTAATATGTCAGATTTTATGTCATAAGAAAGTTTTACATTATTGTTACTACTATTTTTACAGCTCTTCTTTAACTCTCAGGTTAGACTCCTTTGCATGAAGCCAGCCAAGAGCGAGCCTCCAATACTTTTTATTTCATTTACCCAAATCAATGCTTTCACATTCCACATTCTCCCAGGCTGTTCTTACTCCTGACTTGGGCATTCTTCCCAGTACAGGACTTTGCTTTTCTCTTAAACGATAATCCAGAGCCACTGTCCTGCTTCCTATACAATTCTTATCCCTGTTGAATTAGAAAGAAGAAATGAGACTAGGCAGAGAAACAAAGAATAGATATGTATATGCTTCCACTAATTCATTCCTTCCTAAAATATAATATTTGTAGAACATTATTATACTTTGGAGGTTTAGAATGGATTCCCGTATATTTGAAAAGTATATCCTTAAATCAAACACTTCCCAAGACCTGGATAATTGGAGCTATATAAAAGTATGTTAATCAATATAAAATCATTTGCTACTAGGAAACATGAAAAATTATTTGGGAATAATGGAAAAATTGGCATAAGTTGGAACCATTTAGATATAATCAAAACAGGAACTGAAGAGAATAATTATTGACTGGTGGGGTAAAAATAGCTCTGAAGAAATTGAGAAGTCATTTAAAAGATTTATAGATTCAATTCTATAAAATTAAAATTTTCCAAAGTGTAGAAAAATAATAAAACTAAAATTAATAAGGGATCAATAAACTAGGACACATTTTATGTAGAATTTGACTAGGGATTATATAATACAGATAAATATTCTATCAAGTCTGATTACAAGCAATAGAAACCAACTCTAGGTAACTTAATTTTAAAAATCTAGGTTTGAAAGGGAAAAGGCTCTGCAGACAAAAGGAATAGGTGTCACCATGGGGAGCATTCAGATTATTAGAAAAACATACAGAAAAACCTCAAATGAACAGGGGATGTAAACTGATAACTCATCAGAGATGCAATATAAAGATAAAGAAAACATTCAAATAATATAAAAAATTACAGTTATACTAACTAAAGCAAACCAAGAACTTTTTTTTTAACCATTAAAAGAATAATGCCCCTCAAAAATAAGCAAAAGGTACCATATAGTACAGCAATTTTACTTGCTAGTATACAGCCAAAATAATTGAAAGTAGGGACTCAAATATATGTGTATCAATGTTCATAACAGCATTACTTACAAAGGCAAAATACTGGAAATAGACCAAATATCTATTAACAGATGAATGGATAAACAAAGTGTGGTATATAAATACTACTCAGCCTTAAAAAGGGATGCGATTCTGATACATGCTACAACACAGATGAAACGTAAAAATATTTTACTAAGTGAAAAAAGCCAAATATAAAAGAAAAAATATTGTGTATTATTCCGCTTATATGAGGTACCTAGAATAGGCTGTATCGAGAGAGAAAATAGAATGGAGGTTATCAGGGACTGAGGAGAGGAAGGAACGAGGAATTATTGTCTGATGTGTACAGAGTTTCTGTGTAAGATGATGAAAATGTTTTGGAAGCTGACAGTGGTGATGGCTGCACAATATTGTGAATGTACTTTACACTACTGAATTATACACTTAAAAATGATTAAAAGGATACATTTTTTGTCATTTATTTGACCACTACCTCTTAAAACATCAATATATGTTTAGAGTAAAATTTTGTTTAACTAGTACATTTATACTAAGGGTGGGAATGTAAATTTATACAACCCATTTTGGAAAGCAATGTGATAATTATTATCAGAAACTCCCAAACTGTTTCTGTCTTTCAGCTCAGCTATCCTATTCATCTAAGAATATAATCTTAAAGTAGTAAGAAGTTATTTGCATGAAGATGATCATAGCAGTATTAAAAATTTAAAAATTAGTATAAAACATAAATATATAAAAAGAAGACTGGGGAAGCCAAGATGGCTCAGTGGGTTAAGTGCTCACTTTGCAGCCCCAGGGACCGAGGATCGAATTCCGGCCCTGGCCTGTGAGGACCCATATGCTGAACTGGGGAGTGCCCCCAGTTCAGCTCTCACCTGGGTGAGACCCTGGCCCAGTTCCTGCCCTGTGCAGCCCCGCCCCCACCTGTGGAATGAAACTGTGGAAAAACCAATGATGTGCAACTATGGAGACTTTTGGGGCTCTCCCCCTTCTCTCTGTCTCTGTCTGTATCTCTCTCTGTCAAAAATAATAAAAATAAATCTTTAAAAAGAAGAAAAGTGTATCATACAAATTCAATAAAACATTGTGCAACCATTAAAAACTATAATGATTATGAGATAATGTTTATGATATATTAGCAAGTAAAAATGATTACAGAATGACATTATGCTGTGAATGTAATTTTGTTAAGCTATTCACATCAATAACATGCATCAATGAAAACTTCTGTAGTAAATGGAGGAAATTGTGATCAACTGTTTTTCTTTTCAATTTTTAAAACTTTTATTATTTTACTTTAATAACAAAAAGTAATACTAAGCATCAAACAAAAGTAAACAAATGAAACATTTAAAATGTATTATGTTACAAAAGAGATACAATTAGAAATACTTTTAGTAGAAATTATAAGGAAAATTTGAAAAGTAATCTTGTCTTTTATAAAACTGAAGGTACTTAATGATAGCTACATATCAAGTAGACTAATAAGAATCAACATGTGAAAACCTTCATTATAAAATGATATACTTTCTTTTAGGTCTGAAAGAAGTGTGGGGATTTGTGTGGTGTGGCTTAATTATAAAATGTACATTATAGGGAGGCTGGGATAGCTCAGCAGGCTGCACAATTGCTTTGCAACCACAAGGTCCAGGGATCAAATCCTGGCACTGGCCCGTGCAAACCCGTATACTGAATTGCAGCACAATTGGTAACTTCCGGGATGGCAGCGAAGGTTCTCACCTGCCATGTGGGAGACCCCCAGTTTGGTTCCTGTTCCATGTGGCCCCACATCCACCTGTGTGGAATGAAACTATGTCACAACTAATGATGTACAACTATGGAGACTGCTCTGGGCCTTTCCCCCTGCTCTCTCTCTTTCTCTCACCTTCTCTCAAACAATAAATCTTTAAAAAAATAAAAAAAAGGAATATTATAAAAAATGTAAAAGAAAAATAAATTATGAGCTAAAGTATAAAAGATTTTATAGATGATATTGTCAAAATCTTCAGAGAAGACACTTCTCACAAGTGGCAGAAAGGAATATCAATGTGATAAAAAGTCTCAGAATGATTACATATAACATTGAATGGCATTGCCTCTAATTTATAAGAGACTCAGAACAGTGGAGAAACTATGTAAAAAGACTTTTTCAACAAGTAAATGATTTGAAATTAGAAAAAGAAAGCTGAGGGTAAAGGAACGGAAAACTCACAGTCAGAAATTATAGATGGTCCCTAACTTACAATGGTTTGGCTTATGATATTTTTTTACTTCACGATTGTCAAAAGCAACGCAAAATCAATATGCATTCAGTAGAAATCATACTTCGAAGTTTGATCTTTTCCCAGGCTAGCAATTTGTGGTACGATACTCATGATGCTGGGCAGCAGCAGTGAGATGATTGTGCTGAAGGATATGCTAAAGTAAGTGCTCTGAGAATGTTTAAGGTAAGGTAGGCCACACTATGATATTTGGTGGGTTGACTGTATTAAATACATTTTCATCTTGCCATGGGTTTATCGAGGAACATCTATACTTCCTTTGTCACACAAATCTTTCCGGTCCCATTCCCAGATATGAGTAAATTCCTGGACTCTGGCATGTTAGAAGGGATTTTAGAGATCATGTGATAAAATTTTCTAGTTGGGTATGCTAAAATCTAGAAACAGGACACACCCAAGTAACATAGCAAGGGAGGACAGTGTCAGCCCCGGGACACCTGGTGCTGTTCCCCCCCGCCCCCCTAGTTATATGTTGCCTTCCATGTCTGTATCAGTACCAAGGAGAAAGGAGGCTGCAACACTGCGCATGTGCTAATCCTGCCTTCACTTAATGCCTTTGCTTCCTCCCAGGGCCTCTTTCTTCAGTCACCTTCAAGGCCTCAAATAACTTCACCCTATTGTCATGAAAGGCCCTCTGCACATTTCATGCCAATGTTATTTAACATTTATTATACATTACTATACCATCGTTTAAGACATGAGGTTTTCTCCCAGGAGTGGTCAATCATGTGAGATATAACCATTTAAAATAAACAACAATGGAGGAAGATAAACTATTCAGGGTGAAATCAAGGTCAGTATACTACTCTAGGGTCTGAGGAGGAAATTAGTATGGGTGGACTCTATCAGGGAGGCAGCAAAAGGAAAAATAAAGCAGTGTTTGATAAAATAGAATGCAAGGATCATCTGCAATTGAACCACTGGGTAAACAGGTTTTAAAATGTAAAACTGGGAGTCAGTATTTTAATAAGATCCCTCAGTGATTTTTGAGCATGGAGAGGTTTGAGAGCCACTCCCAGGCATTTGGGAGTTGGTATAGAAAATGTCCTGGAAACTGGGGTGTGCCTCCAGTTCAGTTCTTGCTGGGGACCATGCAGGAGGTCCCTGGCCTGGTTCTTGCCCTGCACAGCCCTGCACCTACCTGTGGAGTGAAACTATGTTGAAAACCGATGATGTACAACTATGGAGACCACTCTAGGCCCTCACCCTTCTCTCTGTCTCTCTTTGTCTGTCTGTCTGTCTCTCTCTCTGTCAAAAACAAAAACAAACACACAAGCAAAAACAATAAAAATAAAAAAATAAAAAAGGAAAGAAAGATAATATCCTGAATCTGTATTGAGAAGGAGCATAATGAATTGGAAACTGTCCACAGAGGCAGACCCTTCAAACATCAGTGTGGGAACTAGTATAAAAGAGATGACTCAGCAGGAAGCTATGAAGCAAAATAAAATTTAACTATAAATAGGAGAAAATAATAATGTGTCACTACTGATGCGAAAACAAGGGTGAAAGGGTGAAAGGAATGCCGTCTAGGTTCTGTGCAGTTGAGTCAATATGATATATTTTATGGTGTTTCTAGAATTAAATAGGGTATCTTTTAAAATTTTTCTGGCACAACTCTTGATTCAGATGATTCACTGTTAGAGAAAAAAAGAAGTGCGAATGATTTAGTAATGAGACTTAGGATTTCCTGTTTTTCCCTTATACTGAAGCTTTAAAACATGATTTTTTTTTCTTTTTCTTTTTTTTTTTTCATCTTACAGTTTAGCTTAGCAATTTATACTGTTAACATCTGGATATCTAGTAGAAATGATTCAGTTTGTCTCATTTTCACAGTTCAATTGGAAAAATGTATGTAAGTTACAATCAGTCATTTTGACAGTCAGAGCTTATAGAGGCTCTATTTTGAGTAAAACTCCTAGCCCCACTGCTCCATCCCAGGTAGGCTTTCCCAGGGCCTCTTATTAACTCTAGGTCTCAGAGACATGTTTGGTTCTCTCCCTTCTCTCTAGCTGCTGTCACTCTCCAGGCCATTTTTGTAAAAAGGATACAATTTCCTTAGCTTTCTGGCTTTTTTTGGACCCAGAATTAAAAGACCACTTGCCCTTTTTTATTTTCGAGTTGCGTTACTAAATACTTTACGAAACAGAGAGGGGGGAAATGGACACTGGAGTGTTGAAAGCTTTAAGAGATCTCCAAAGGCTCTCATAGTAATTATTCTTGTCCTCTCCTAGCCTGCAAATGGAGTTGGTCACCTTTTCCTTCTTCATGGGCTCCCTCTTTGTGTTATCCTGATGAGATCTCTGTACGGCATCATCTGTGTTTCTAAAAATTAGAAGGTGTAGGGCTGACATCATTTCTCCATCTCCCCTTATTCACAGGTACAATTCTCACCCACATAGGTTTTTTTGTTTTTGTTTTTGTTCTTGTTTTTTTTCTAGGCAGATGTCCTGAAGATTCAGTGGTGAGATAATAGGTGGAAACTCAGAGAGTAATCCTGTTTCTCCATGTACATATCCAGGCAAACTCTCACCAGCCTTCAGTCTTATCTAAGTCCTCCAGGTTTACATAAGAAAGTGTGAATTAGACAAAACCTAGACTTTGATTATCCTTTTTAGCATTATGGATATTTATAGTTACTTTGAGCTCATGAGAGAGATTTTCATTCTGATCATGAAAGCAGGTATTTTTGTTCTCTCCAGGGATGATTTCACTTCCCTTAAATTGGGCCTTTCCGTAGTCACCTGCCTCTGAGCCTCACCTTGTTCCTGAAGTGCTGACCCTGTAACAACAGTTCCCCAGGCTTCTTCCCTTAATCACACAAATAGCTCCTGAAACTCTATTCCAGGGCTATAAGAAAGACAAATGGCAAGTGAGCGTGCATTTTCACTCCCCTAAAATTCCTACAACCTCCCTTTCCAATTACCACGTCACTGAGGGCATTTACCATTCTCTTTGTACACCATGAATATTGTTTTATTTCATGTAGGATAGATTTGGTTGTGTGTCAGGGAATATTAATGTTTCTGTTATTCACTAATTGAAAGCTCCACATCTATTTCCCTTGAGCACCTGCCCAGTGTTGCATAAAGGTGAGCAGGCAACAAACACTCCAGATGTGAGAAGGTATTTTGTGCTGCTGTATATATCTTGTTTGTCTACACAATTTTGCTACACATGATTGTTAGGTACTGTGTGGGATTTGTATTTACTTTGCACATGCCCTCAAGTTCCTGAAGGAATTGTGCTACACGCGCTACACGAACTACACATATGGAATAAAAAAAGCCAAATAGTGCTCTAGAGTACAACTAGGAAAGAGAGAAAGGCAGAAGCATATTTTCTCTACTGCTGGGCATACCCTCTTCCTAAAAGATGACAGGTATTTCTATGAGTCTAGATAGAAATTTACAGGAAATTATAATAGTAATCATAATAGCAGTTTGGAGCACCAAAAGTTAAAGTTTAGCGATAAATTTATTTAATTAATGTAAGTGAATTTATAAATATATGAGATCTGACGATTAAGTTCACGAACTTGCCCCTGGGCCCTTACACTGGCAGCGCTGTACAAACAACTCAGTAAGGTTTTATAACCTTGGTATATCAGTGTCTCACAGCTGTGTTCATGTCGATGGGTGGTGATATCTTGCTGAGTGGTGTTCATTATTGCTGTGTGTTTTGGTGGGCCATCATGAGAATGTCAGAGCTTGAATTAGAGCAAAGAACAAACATTAAATTTCATGTTAAACTTGGCAAGAGTAGAAGTAAAATCAGGGACAGGCTAGTCCAAGTTTATGGAGATAATGCCATGAAGGAAATGGCAGTGTATGAGTATAGTGGCTGTACTAATAAATTCAAAATGTGAGCAGTAAGAACTTACTTACATAAGTATATTTAGGGAAATAATCTAATGTGAAATTTTAATATCATATTCATAAAATTTGGAAAAGTTTCACCAGAACATTAAATATTTGCACTCTTTTCACTCCCTTGATTAAGGAGACTATTTTGAAACCTTTAGATTCACATTCCAGTGAACTAGATTTTTTTCTCTACTGGTTTTCTTTTTTCATAAGAAAACATAAATACATTTAAAGATTCAAACAATTATGGTTTTTATCCTTACATTTGGTGAGATTTAATACCATAATATATTAAAAATCATGATTTTTAAAACTGGAGTAAAATACATATAATTTACTATCTTAACCATTTTTAAGTGTACAGGTCAGTAGTGTTAAGTATATTCACATTGGTGTGCAGACAATCTCCAGAACGTTCTCATCTTGCAAAACTGAAACTTTATAACAACAACTCCATTAACCAACAACTCTTCCTGCCTCAATCCTCAGTTCCTGATCAGCACCATTTTACTTTCTGTCTCTATGAGTTTGACTACCTACCTCCTACCTCATTTAATTATAATCATATAGTTCAAATAAGTTTAATCAACTATAAACAATGTGTTTTATGATAAGCCAGATCTCATAACTACATAACTAAAATCTCACATAGTATAACCCAAATCATGTAAACCCATTTAGTGTAGCTATATTGGTACATGAAAATTATGCAAAATAAAACTTTACCTGGATGTTGCCTATTAACTTCTGAATGGAGGCCTTTTAAAATGAAATTTTAAAGAAACTTTAAGCTGCGTGGAGAAAAATAAAGAGGAGAAAAGGGGACAAAACCAATTTTCACAGTGAAAATAAGTTAAATGACCCCACGCAAAGCAAAGTTTTTTGATGCTAAAATATTATCCACAGAACACTTGAAACAAAAGATAGCCTTTGAAAATATAAGTTTCTATGATTATAAAATTCCCAAAAAGTTGCATAATATATATCTCTTGGAAATTCAAAGAGCATATTCATATACTAAATGTTCTAGAAGTTCTGGAGTTAAAATTTTTTTTTCTGTGTTTGACCCAGGTATTTCCAAAATTTACTTTGCTAAAGAATCCCTTTGTCTTCTTATAAAACCTATAAAACACTGAAGGAAAAAGCATGGCCTCTGAAACATGAGATGACCTCAGTTTTATCTCAGCACTTGAACACTGTTTCTGGACTCAGTCTTCATTTGACACTCAACTGCCCTACTTCATTCCACATTTTCATATTTACGTTTGGATTGAGATTGTTATACACTCCAAAATGCTGTCACCAAGACATTTATTACTGTAAATGTCAAGTTGATTAAACTTTCATTGGAAAGAATGGTAAAGCAAGTCTGACAGTAAACATTTTTCTTAGGTTGGAGTTTGAAATGATGGCATAAATCCCAGGGGGCAGAACTATGATCCTCCAGGCTAAAATAAAACTTTTTAGCTATTATGCCTTCACTATATGTGAGCTATCAGCCTGTCTCACACAATGAGAGAAACAATGGCTCAGCTGCAAACTGATTTTAAAGTACTAGAATAAGAACAGCAAAGACAGGTAAATAAGACCATTTCTATGCACATAAAACATTAATATTGCATTGAAAATCTGAACCTGTGTAAATTGTATTTAGAGATGCAAACAATGATTCCAGAAAAAAACTGCATAACATACAAGATGAATTATTGTTACTATACAAAAGTCTCTGAAATTATGTATTGAACATAAATGGTAAAGGCTCGGGTAATAACTAGGAAATAACTGATTTTCCACTGGAGATATTTTATAAATTATTTCAAGGCTCTATAGGCAATTTTAACATTCTGTAAAGCTGTCATTATGATCCATTTACAAAAAGCAATTTCTCTCTGAATATTTGACAATGCATAAATTAACTCCTTCTGATGTCTGTTTTCCCCAGTTATGACTGAATATTTGTATGCATGTCTTACTTCTTTTACTAAGTTTAAGCTCCTTGAGGACAGCAGTGATATTTAAATCAATTTGGTAAACACATCAGAACCTGGTCCAGTGTTTAGTAGAATTCGAATACATTTTTAGGAAAATTAAATTGTATAATTGGCTCTATTCAGTGTATGCTCAACATTTTCTAGAAAAAGAACCCTATTGGTCCATTGACTGTCACTGAAGAAAGGTTAAAGGCTAAATTCTCTCATTTGAAAAAAGTAAATATGTACCCCAATGTTCATCGCAGCACTGTTCACGGTGGCCAAGTCATGGAATCAACCAAAGTGTCCTCTGATAGATGACTGGATAAAGAAGGTGTGGTACATTTACACAATGAAATACTACTCAGCAATAAGAAAAGATGAAATACAGTAATTTGTGACAACATGGACAGACCTTGAAAACATCTTATTAAGTGAAATAAGTCAGAATGAAAGAATCAAGAAACATATGACCTCACTTATAGGTGGAATATAAAACTGAAAGGAACAAAGAAACAAAGACTCATGGACACAATCAATTATTTAGTGGTTACCTGAGGGTAAGGGGGAAGATGGGTGGGAGAGATGGGTGGGCGGAGTAGGGAGCGGGAATCAAACATATGGTGATAGAAAGTGAGCTGATTCTGGGTGGTAAGCACATAATGCGATGTATAGACAATGTAATATAGAATTGTACACCTGGAAACAATGTAATTGATATCAATTAATGTCACCCAAATAAATTTAACAACAGAAAAATAAAGTGATGATATTCATGAATTAAGAACTCAATGCATATTTGGTACTCTTGATTTGATGTAATTCCTTAGAGATAAAGAATTAAAACATGTAGACTCATTCATGGTAAAGTGAAAGAAACATAGGAGATAGAAAGAGATCAAATGGCACATTTGTGTTAAATGTACTGATCCCTTAAATATTAAATTTAGAATTTCTTGCATTTCTAACAATGAGAACTCTCTCTCACAAAATCAAAGTAAAATTCTCTCTTACTACTCAGATGTTTCACTCTCCCTTCATGCTTGACTATCTAGTTATATTAAGTCTTGGGTAGGTGGGTTTTCAGTAAGAGTTCTCTAGTGGTAAGAAATGCTACTTCCTGCAAAAGGCTTCTTCCACTGTCTTTGCTTAGCACACTGCCTGGTACAAAGCAAACCATTCAGAATTGTTTAATGAATGAATAAATAAGAACAACACCTTGCAGTTATACAGCTTATTTAATGTTGGAACATTGTTGTCATACACATTCTTTACTTTATTTAATTGGTTAATTTTTTTCATTTGGTCAATATTATTGGAATATATATAGTATAGCAATTACCAGACAATAGATATTAACTATTTAAATTAAGTGCTATTTCTTGCACTCAAAGGATACAAAACCCATTGGGGGAAATATCATAGCCAAGGAGAATTAGAAGTTTTGAGAAAAGTGTCAAAAATTTGTTATGTATTAACAAATATTGTCAATAACAGTTTCTGTAAATAGGTCTTACTTAATCCTTATAACTATGATGTTAGATTGGCAGAAATTATTGTTGGTAGACAAGGTTTCAGAAGTTGAATGACTTGCCTGTGGTCTTATAACTAAAATAGAGACAACTGAGACTGGAACTTGGGCCTTTTTCTCATAGAACAGTGTTCACTCTGTCCCTTCATGCTGATCAAGTGCAGGGGTGTTCCCTTTTCGCTTCTGGCAACTTCAGGTTGGAGATGAGCTAGCTCAGTTCTGACAGAGCTTTGAGATACACAGTGCCAGACTGTTCAGAGAGGAAATAGAGAAGGTAATGAAAAGCACAAACAAGAAAGTGATGAATTGGAATAGAAGCATAAAGCAAAAACAACTGGAAGAGTAGTTTCCTTGAGTGTAGTGGAGCATGAAGGACATTAGGGGAAGAGGTCCCAGAGGTCTGGAATCTGATGTGTGTGTGTGTGTTATGTGTGTGTGTGTGTGTGTGTGTGTGTGTGTGTAAGAGAGAGATTGATGGAGTAAAATTAAAAATTGTAGCAATAGCAAAGAAACTCAATCTGTCTCTGCTTCCCTTGGATAGTATTTATGTTTGTACAGTGATACCTTTATATTAGATATTCTGCCTAGCTCCTGGCCACTAGTCAAACCCAATTCAAAGCAGAATATAGTGAAAAAAGATACTATTGAAGATATGAATCTGAAGCTCCTGACGGAAGTTGTAAAAACCAGTCGAGTATGTTTACTGCCCGTCAGTTATTCGGGGATTCCTAGAGCAGAAAAACTTCCCTGTAAAGCAGAAAGCACTTATTTTCTATTTCAGAGGCTGGTTTCATAAAATATATTTGAAAAATAAATGTTAATAGAAATATTTAGCATTTTTTATTTTTTCTTCTCCCAATCCTCCTTCCCTGTACCACCCCCCACATCAGTGAAGAAGCCAATAAATGTGGCAGCTTAAATTTTTCTAAATTATAGGGGATGCCAAGATAGCTCAGCAGGTTGAGCACTTGCCTTGCAACCAGGAGGTCTGGAGATTGAATCCTGGCTCCAGCCTATGCAAACCTATATGCTGAACTGTGGCACAACTGGTAACCACCAGTGTAGCAACAAAGGCTTTTGCCTCCCATGCAGGAAGCCCCCAGTTCAATTCCTGCCCCACATGGCCCCACATCCACCTGTGTGGAATGAAACTATGTCACACCTAGTGACATACAAATATGGAGACTGCTCTGGTCCCTCCCCACTTCTCTTTCTCTCTCACACACATCTCAAACAATAAACCAAATCTTTAAAAAACATTTTCTAAATTATATTATTTCTTAGACCTGATGTGGAGAATTTACCTAGTTGAATTAACATTGATGTTGTGTAGCTAAGTTTATGCTGAGTAAAATTGGCTTTATTTTGTTTCTATAAGTTATTATAACACTCAAATCTTAGTACATGGTGATTTATTTTACATTACATTGAATTACTATAAATTACTTTCATGTGTACTATAAGGCTATTACACACATTAACAAATAAAAAAGTGAAAAGTCCTCAATAAAATTCTTCATATAAATAAAATATACATAGGGCACTAAGTGTGGGTTCTTATGTTGAAGATATTCAAATCATCTGTGTCATGCTTTGTATAAATTAAAAGCAAACAACAAACAAAACAAAGCCAAAATGAAACAAAGTTATACAATATGAAGCTTAGATTTTATAGAAGGCATAGTGAAAATCATTGAATTTTGGGGAAGTTTTAATATTCTACATGCTTTAATTCTTATTTTGAAGCGAATTTTTGGTCTGTGGATCTGAACTAAGCTTTATTGAGGGTGGATTGTGTTGTGACCCATTTATGAAAATTAATGATATGCTGCTGCACAGATAAAATATACTCAATTTAAAGAAAATTAAGTTAAAATATTATTGATTAAATATCAAAGCAAAAATTATTTTGCTTAATCAACAGAAAGTGAATTTGGAAAGCTGAATAAAGTTATAAATTATAGAAATGGTGAAATATTTAACAGAACTTACTCCTATTAAAATGAATTTGACTGTTTAAATTTTCCCTTACCTGTAGACCCTAGATTCTATCTAGCAATTCAAGGGTAGGTCAGTCCATTGAGTGAACTGATTTATCAAGATTAAAAACGTCACTTTCTCATGATGAACAAGGCTTACTGCATTGATATAGTCAAATTAATATAGTGAATTTCTTGCCTTGTCAAGAACCAAAAACTTATGAGACAAAGCAGTGAGATAATTTCAGAAACACCCTGGACTGGGTGTCTAGGCCTGTTCTACTATCTCTTTTCTTCCAGCATAGAACTGAGTTTAAAATTCTTCCATAAATATAACAAGTGTTATGACTCCTATATTCTATTCTAGGTACTGCCATATTATTCTTTTTATCACTCTTTATAAAAAGAGTGTTTTGTTGGACTGCTATAACAAAATACCACAGGTTGTGTGGCTTACACGATGAAGTTATTTTCTCATAATTCTGGACACTAGAAGTCTAAGATCAAGGTGTTGATGGGCTTGGTTTCTTCTGAGGCCTCTCATCTTGCCTTGTAGATGGCTTCTTTCTTTCTGTGTCTTCACATGATTGGCTCTCTTTATGTTTATGTCCTCATCTACTCCTCTTAAAGGACACCAGTCACATTAGATTAGGGCTCCCCTAATGACTTCATTTAATCTTAGTTACCCATTTCAAGACCATCTCTCCAAATAAGTCATATTTTGGGATACTGGAGATTAGGACTTCAACACACGAATTTTGGGGGGTGGCAATTGAGTCCATCATATTACACTCAAGTTTTCTTTTTTGTACATTCCCTTAAAATTTTCTTTATTGGAATATAATTAACATATAACATGTTTCAGGTATAAAATGTAATGATTTGATATTTGTATATATTGCAAAATGATCATGACAATAAGTCTAGTTAATATCCATCACCATACATAGTTCTCAAATTTTCTTGAGAAAAGAACTTTTAAGATCTACTCTCCTAGCAATTTTCAAATATGCAACACAGTATTATTAACAATAATCAGCATGTTGTACATTACATCCTCATGACTTATTCATCTATAACTGAAATTTATACCTTTTGGACCCCTACCCCATTTCATCCTCCCCACCCCCAACTCTTCCTTTGGCATCCACCAATCTATTCTCTGTATCTATGAGATTCGTTTTTTTGTTGTTGTTTTTTTAAGATTCCATATGCGAAATCCTACAGTATTTGTCTTTCTCTGTTGATCTCTTTCACTTAGCATAATGCTTTCATAAGGTCCATCTACATTGTTGCAAATTGTAAGCATTATTTTTATGTTTGAATAATATTCCATTGTGTATATACTACAACTTCTTTATGCATTTGCCTTTCCATGGATACTTAGGTTGTTTCCATGTCTTGGCTATCATAAATAATACTGCTATGAACACTGGGGTGCAGCTATCTTTTAAAATTAGCATTTTTGTTTCCTTTGGATTTATTCTCAGGGGTGAAATTGCTGGATCATATGGTAGCTCTATTTTTTATTTTTTTGCGGAAACTCCATACTGTTTTTCATAGTGGCTACACCAATTTCTAATCCCACCAACAATGCAAAAGTACTGCCTTTCTCCACGTTAATGCCAGCATGTGCTCTCTTGTCTTTTTGGTAATGGTTTTGATTGGCATTTCTATGATGAGTAGTAATGTTAAGCATCTTTTCACGTTCTTGTTGGCCATTTGTATGTCTTCTTTGGGAAAATGTCTATTCATGGCATCTACCCATTTTCAGTTGGATTGTTTGGTTTTTGATGCTAAGTTGTATGAGTTATTTGTATATTGTGGATATTAGCTCCTTATCAGATATATGATGTAAATACTTTTTGCCATTCAGTAGGTTGCCTTTTCATTTTGTTAACGGTTTCCTTTGCTGTGCAGAAGCCTTTTAATTTGATGTAGTTCCATTTGTTGATTTTTGCTTTCATTGGCCTTTGCTTTTGGTGTCAGATCCAAAAAATCATCAAGACCAACGTGAAGGGACTTACTGCCTATATTTCTTCTAGGTCTTTTATGATTTCAGGTCTTACATTCAAGTCTTTAATCCATTTTGAGTCAATATTTGTGTATCATTGCCTAAGAAGGCCATCAAAAGTGCTTAGTGCTCTAAGGGTAACAAATGCAAATAAGAACATTTATTTGTTTGACTCCTGAAAGGGCCGCATACTTGTATTTGTAGACATAGTGGAACCAGTAAGATCTAGAGAAAAAAAAAAGATGTGTCTGTAGGATAAAGAAAAGAAAGAAAGCAAAAATATCCAATTAAAGCCAAACAAAATGCTCCCCAGCATGAACCCATGGGTACATACATGTGCATATGAATATATACTTCTAGAGAAAGCATATACTTGCATTACCAAGGTCTTTATTGTTAAAGAAGAAGAGGTGGGGATTTAAAATGGGGGGAAAATATCTTGAAGGAGCTCTAGTGATAAATTCAGCAAAGTAGAGTATTTTTCTTTATGAATCTAAGGTTTGGTGTTTAAAATCCTTATTTAGAGAATAATGGAGAACTTAACCTTGGTAAAATACAATTTTTGGTAGTGTTGAGATGCATGAACTCTAGTAGTCATTCAGAACATAAGAAACAAAATATGACATAAAAATCACACAAAATATGACATAAAAAAATCACACAACAAACTCTAACTATGGCAATAACTAATACTAAAGATACCAAAAAGATAATGAAAACCTCATATACTAAATCCGTAACAGTCAATTGATGAGATGTAGACAAATTACTTTATCCTCTTCATTTGCTTTTCTCTGTTTTGGAATTCACTCTGGTGATCGCTTGTCTTCAGCAAGTCCCATGAATGAACTCCTGGAAATGGCACTAAAGAAGAACTTATCTGACAGACTTGATTGGAAGTATAGGGTACAGTGAAGATGGAGCACTTCCAGTTGGTGTTTAACTAGAATAACCACAGGACTCAACATATACCATATTTTCCGGTGTATAAGACGACTTTTGAAACGAAAAAAAGTCAACCGAGAATTGGGGGTCATCTTATATGCCGAGTATATCCCGAAAAATGTCTCAATATGCCGCTAAACGAATTTTCCAACTCGATCCGGCACCAATCACTGCAAGGCTGCTCGGACCGCCTCTCTAACTCAGCCAATCCAAGCAGGCTTTTTATGCATGCAAATTATACATGTTCTGTACCCGAAGCTACACTGTGTTCTAGTAAAAAGCCTGCTCAGGTTGGCCAGAGTCAGAGAGGCAGTCTATTATAACCTTTGAACCTTTGCTTGTTGTGATTGGCTCACCATGGTACATACAGTTGCAGCACAGGAACGTTCTGTGTAGCCAAAGCTGCTGTATCAGGACAC
>PVKE010012527.1:0-38123 GCA_004027555.1 Craseonycteris thonglongyai | reverse complement strand
ATAAAATACACTAAAATAAATAATAGCTAATGAACTTGAAAAAAAATCTCATAAAAAAAGTTTTAAGGGGAAACCGGGATGGCTCAGTGGGTTGGGCGCTCACTTTGTAGCGCCGGGGACCGAGGATCGAATCCCGGCCCTGGCCCGTGAGGAACCATGTGCTGAACTGGGAGCTCCCCCAGTTCAGTTCTCTCTCTGTATCTCTCTCTCTCTCTCTCTCTCTCTCTCTCTCTCTCTCTCTCTCTCTCTCTCGTCAAAAATAAATTAATTAATTAATAAAATATATATTTAAAAAAAAAAGTTTTAAGAATTTGTGTTGGATCTCATTCAAAGCTGTCCTGGTTTATAGGTTGGACATGCCTGATTTATATTATGCATTTCTTCTTGGTTCACTCTAGGCAGACTATATGTTTCTAGAAACTTGTTCATTTCTTCCATGTTGCTAAATTTGGTAGAATATATCTCTTCATTGTATTCTTGTATGATCCTTTGCATTTCTGTGGTATCAGTTGTAATTTACCCCTTTTCATTTCTAATTTTTAGTTACTGTGTTATTTCTCTTTTTCCTTGGTGAGCCTAGACAGAGGGTTGTCAATTTTATTAATTTTTTTCAAAGAACCAGCTTTTTGTTGCATTAATTTTTATATTATCGGTTCTCTATTTCATTTAGTTCTGCTCTAATTCTTATTATTCCCTTCTTTCTGCTGACTTTGGGGTTCTTTTGTTCTTCTTTTTCTAATTTTTTAAGATATGATGTTAGGTTGTTTACCTATGATTTTTCTTGTTTCTTGAGATAGGCCTGTAGTGATATAAATTTCCCTCATTACTGCTTTTGCTCTGGTACATTTACACAAATGGAATATTACTCAATGATAAGAAAAGATGAAATGCTGCCATTTGTGACAACATAGATGGGCCTTGACATCATCATGTTAAGCAAAATATGTCAAACAAAAAAAAAAATCAAGAACTATATGACTTCACTCATACGTGGAATAGAAAACTGAAAGTAACAAAGAAACAAAAACTCATGAACACAGTTAATAGTTTTGTGGTTACCTGAAAATAAGAGGGGAGGGTGGAGGAAAGAGGGAGCATCAAATATACAGTGATAGAAAGAGAACTGCGTCTGAGTGGTGAGCACACAATGCAAAACATAGATGATGTATTGTAGAACTGGAGACCTGGAACCTATGAACTTTTACTAACAAAGGTCACCCCAATACATTTAACAATAAAAATAATTAAGGTAAGTTTTGAGGGCCATCCCCAGGGTACATTTTCCTGCCCTGTTCTATGTAACTGTTGAAATAATGTTTGAAAATGGCATACTTATCAATTTTAAAAAGCAGTAGCAGTAGGATTTCAGAATCAGACTCCAAAAACTATTCATTTATGCATGTATTTATTCAACATTATTTAACAATTTTTTGATAGAATCAGTTACCGGTATACAATATAAGAAATCTATTTAAATGAATTTTAATAAAACTTCTAATATGTTATTATATTTAGGATCAAAAGCTCAAATGTATAATAACAGTACATGTAAAAATGATTTAGAAGCCTATTTAAAAAAAATATTATGTGTGATAGTTAACATACTCAATACAAACAGACAGTACCTGTAGGTACCAGGGAACCTAATGTGAGCATAGGCTACATTTAAGATCCAGCATAGTCGGAAGTGGGTAAAGGATAGATTGGGTCAATAAATAAAGTATAAGAATAATTTTAAAATATAACAAAATTCTGTAGTAATTCCTAAAATAATTTTTAAGCCAAATGCCAATGAATTTGCAATAGATTGATTACAGATATTAAAGGAATAATTGTATTCCAGAAGCAGTTCCAAACATACGTTTGTTTATGTCTATATATAAATTAGTAGAAAAACAGACAAGGGGAAGCCGGGATGGCTCAGTGGGTTAAGCGCTCACTTTGCAGCTCCGGGGACCCAGGATCGAATCCCGGCCCCGGCCCGTGCGGACCCATGTGCTGAACTGGGAAGTGCCCCCAGTTCAGTTCTCTCTCTCTCTCTCTGTCTCTCTCTCTCTCTCTGTCAAAAACAATAAAAAAATTAAAAAAAGAAAAACAGACAAAATATCTGAAAAAAATGAATTCAGTACCATTTATGAATTTAGATACAGGCTAACCAGAATTTAATACATTAAAGCAGTACTTAAAAATTAAGTACTTTTAGTGGAAAAAGATATATTTGGTATGTATACATTTTCTGCATTGTGGAATCAAGCAAAATAAGTAGGGTTTTTTTGCTTGTTTTTCTTTTTTCCTAAAATTTTGCTCTGATCTCCATGAAAATAGTTGAGAAAAATTCATTTTACCCTTGATTTGAGGGCTTCTCCCCTTGCAAAGTTGACAAAGGATAATCAGAGATATAATATGTGAAAAACATTTAGAGAATCATTCTGAGTTCTAATTTCTCCCTTTAAGATCAGTGGTTTCGTTAAAATTTTAGGGGAACCTGGGATGGCTCAGTGGGTTAAGCGCTCACTTTGTAGTGCCTGGGACCCAGGATTGAATCCGGCCTAGGATCAAATCCTGGTCCATGTGGACCCATATGCTGAACTGGGGAGCGGCCCCAGTTCAGTTCTCTCTCTGTCTCTGTATCTCTCTCTCTGTCAAAAACAATAAAAAAAAATTTAAGATCAGTGGTTTCACTGCTTCCTTGCTAAGCCTGTACAAGGATATGTTTTGTGGTTCCCAAGAACTCAGTTTTAACTATGAGAACTTTATGTTCTTTCCTATTAAAATGCTATCACTCTTAGATACTGTGTGTTGGAGCAGAAAATGAATGTGGTTCCCAAGAACTCAGTTTTTAACTATGAGAACTTTATGTTCTTTCCTATCAAAATGCTATCACTCTTAGATACTGTGTGTTGGAGCAGAGAATGAGTTTGTTCCATTTAGAGACTTTATCCTAAATCTAGTTATTTTCTGTTTATATAAGGAGAACTTGGACACTATGTCATTCATTTTAATATTGGTCTAATTATGCTACTTTCTACCTGCAAAACTCTATTCTTGGGCAATTTCACACCAACATTTTTATGAGCCCTTTCCAAAAAGAGAAAAATACTTTGTGACATTTGCCTTTGCAGTACAGTACTTGAAAATTTGTCCTAAATCTACAACTCTATGGATTTTTATCAATAGACAACTCTATTTCCAGATCTTAGAGAAGAGAGCCAAAGACTTGATTTGGAAACCTTCTTAGGTAAGTTGTGTGTGAACTATCAATGGCAAGGTCATTAAAAAAAAAAAAAAAAAAAAAAGGCTCAATACACAAATTCTACCAATGAGGATAACCATCATGAAATTATTAATTTACTATGACCTATAAAACATGTGCATTTCACAGGTATTGTACTATAAATCTGATGATATTTATATTTTTTATACTGTGAAATACTATAAAAAACCCATGTTATTTCTAAGGATGTATAAAGCAAAAACATATATTCATAGAATGTCATCATTCTAGTCAATAAATAGGCACTGATCATTGTTTTTCTTTAAATTTTTTTAAACTTTATTTTATTGTTTTGAGAGAAGGTGAGAGAGAAAGAGAAAGGGGGAGGGCCCAGCACAGTCTCCCTGGTTGTACATCATTAGTTGTGAAATGATTTCATTCCACACAGGTGGATGTGGGACTGTGTGGGGCAGGAACTGAGCCAGGGGTCTCCCACATGGGAAGCGAGAACCTTCACCACCATCTCAGTGGTTACCAGTTGCACCACAGTGCAGCATATGGGTTTGCATGGGCCAGGAATGGAATCCCAAACCTCATAATTGTGAAGCAAGTGCTCAACCACTAAGCTATCCTGGCAGCTCCAACCAGTCATTGTTTTTCAAAAGAAGATGTGGATGAATGAGAACACAACCCTTTCATTATCTTGGTATTGTATTGGGAATTCATGTCCTATTTAGAATTTCAAGAATAAAGTGAAAAATAATACATCAATAGGAAATAAGAAATAGATTGCTTTTTCCAGACAGGGACTATGCAAAAAGGATATCCAGGAAAATCAACAAAAGTTACTAGAGGAAGAACTTTTAATTAGTCAAACTGTAGTCTATGAGTAATGTTCATTGATGAATAATGGAAGCAATTCCTCTAGCTCCTACAACAAATACAAAAAAATAAAATAAAATTATGGCCCAGTGCAAGATAAAGTTATTCCTTTATAATTCTGAAAACCAGATGTCTGAAATCAGTATCCAGAACTCTAGGGGAGAATCTGTCCTCTGCCTTTTGTGGTTTCTGGCAGTTGACACTCTCCTTGGCTGGTGGCTCCATCTTCAAATCTGCCTCTGCGGTCACATTACCTTCTCTTCTGCTGTTGGTGTGGGAGTAAGGAATCTCTTACAAGAATGTGTGCAATGGTAGTTGGGGCTGACTCTGGCAATCCAGCATAATCTCCCCCATCTCAAAATTTTTTAAAAATTTTGATCTTCAAAGTCCTTTTCTATTTTTGTATTGACTGAAGGTATCATACATATTTTACATATTAAGATGTGAATATCTTTTTAGGGACCGTTCATCAGTCATCGGAATCATCTATTCATCTAGAACAGGAGCAGAAGTACCAAGACTTAGTTATTAATTCCACTGGAGACACAGAATTCTTTTATAAAATTTTGTGACTTCCCATCAGAGAAATTCAGAAATAATAAATAATTTTTAAAAATCTATTCTTTTTTAGATAAGGATTGATAATTTAAATTTTCATGGAACACTTTATAGAACTTGACAACTTGTTAGTAAATCAGAAAAATATATTAATTCTATCAAAACTTAACACGTTTTAAAAATTAAGGATGACAAATTTGTCATACAAACTTTTAAAATACATCAAAAATTTTTATCACCAAAGTTTTTTGACATAATATTAAAAAGGAGTAAAAAATGACCAGTGGAAAGAAAATTAAAAATTAACTATATGAATTCCAACTATGATCAGACAGAAATACAGAATATAGAGCAGTGTGTTTTATGAATCTTATCTAAGTTTAAAGGTTAATTCTTTAGCTTCATAAAGTTTACCTATTTTATAAACAGAGGTAAGTTAAAATGGTGGCTTCCATCTATTCATTCATTTAGTCATTTATTTTGCAATTAATTACAGAGGGTTTATGTCAGGCACTACATTAAGCCCTATGTATATATTTGTGAGTGAAATGATCTCTGCCCCAATAAAGCTAAAATTTAATTGTTAACCCAGTAAAAACTGATTAAACTCTGAGAAATCTACCGTTCTTATGCATCATTGGTAGTATTCAAAATAAATCATTGCAGTTCCCTTGAAGATGAATCTTAAAACTCTTAACATCTATAAAACTATAGGGTCAATTCTATGAATGTATTTCAATTTTTCAGAAGTTTCTTTTTTTTTCTGAAATGTATATGGTAATTTTTTTTATCTAATTTTTTGTTTTGTTAAATTTATTGGGGTGACATTAATTGATATCAATTACATTGTTTCCAAGTGTACAATTTTACATTGCATTGTCTATATTATATGTTGCATTATGTGCTCACCACCCAGAATCAGCTCACTTTCCATCACCATATGTTTGATGTCCCCTCCCTACTCCCCCCCACCCATCTCTCCCACCCACATCCCCTGTTACCCTCAGGTAACCACTAAACTATCAACTGTGTCCATGAGTCTTTGTTTCTTTGTTCCTTTCAGTCTTATATTCCACCTATAAGTGAGGTCATATGTTTCTTGATTCTTTCATTCTGACTTATTTTGCTTAATAAGAAAACCTTGAAAACATCTTGTATATAGTAATTTAATGAAGCACTGGCAACAACCAAATGTCTAACAGCAAGTGAACAATTTATTAAATTGTGCTTTATCTATCCATTATAATGACATATGGCTATTAAAAAGTAAGGTTCAGGGTAATACGTTAATATAGAAATGTGTATATAAAATAAAAATACTGGGGAAGCCGGGATGGCTCAGTGGGTTAAGCGCTCACTTTGCAGCACTGGGGACCGAGGATGGAATCCTGGCCCCGGCCCGTGTGGACCCATGTGCTGAACTGGGGTGTGCCCCTGGTTCAGTTCTCTCTGTGTGTCTGTACTTCTCTCTCCCTCTCTCTCTCTGTCAAAAACAATAAAAAAATTAATAAATAAAATTAATTAATTAATTAATTAATTAAAAATACATGGAAAAGCTAATTAGACAACAATATACTGAAATTACTTACAATCTTCCTGGCCCATCATAGATCTGAGCAACTACATGTTCCTCTTTTGTATTTGAAGGGTTTCTTTCCTGTAGTGGGCCATTATCAATACCATATCTTCTGGAAAGTTTTCCTTGCTGCTTCTCCTCCTACTTCATTAATTGACTTACCTTTTCCTACTGATAACCTTTGTAATTTTTATTTTGCTGGTTTTCATGACATATCAAAATTAGTTATGTCTGCTTCTGTCTCTCTGGTTTGTCAAGATTTCTCTAAAGGAAGAAGCAATCTCATCTATCTCTATATTCCTGAGACATGACATGTCATTATTGTGTTCTCAATGTCAACAAATATGTCTCTCATGAGGAAGGTGGTCAAAAATGTTTGCTGATCAAATCTAGTGTTTTATAAACACTGGCTGAGTGAGTGAATGGATTCTAATAGAATTTTAATCATAGGATGATCAGAGGTGAATTTCAATTTGTTTAATAAAAGTTAATTTTTACTACAAGCTTTTTTATGGAGGGAATGTGACACCTTGACTTTTTTACATGCAGGATATTTTTACAGTGTGAAATATAATAAAGTATAAATACAACTTTGAATATTTCTTTTTATGGCAGATGCTGTTGTGTGATTTATCTGGACCTTTCTGCCTGGCTTATAAACTCAATATCACATCTGACTCAGCTTGCTTGATTAAAATTATGAGTTAGTTGGCCAGACTGTGTGCTACTGATACAGCTCATTAAGTTTAAATAACGTTCTTCTCTAGTTTAAGATCCAGAATAATGGTACACTTGTTCATTGTGTATTTGTTTTTGTGCATCTCCATGAAAACAAAATAGGAAAGACCATGGTTATACATATAATGAAATAAGAGTCTTATCTTTTTTATTTTTCCCTCTCAACAGATTGCCAAAAAAAAGAAAAAGAAAAATAGTGTTTACTGCTTTTATATCTCATATACAACAAGAGTTGGTCAAGATATTTGTGGAATAAAGAGGAAGTATAAAAAAATTATGTATTATTTTTCCTTTTCAATATATTCATCCTTATTCCTAATACACTTCTCAGATATTTCAAAAATTTTATACACTGAAAAAAAGTTTTTGCCCTCAAAATATACTGAAATTGCATAGTTTTGTCTGTAAATTTCTCCCCTCAAAGCTGTTTTTTCATATTTGGAAACAACAGTCAGAAAGAGCCAGGTCTGTATTTTAGGGAGGGTGGTTGATGTTTGGAAGCTACAATCATAAAGAACAGCCAACACAGCCTAGCTCTTGTGCATGGGCATGTTGTTGTGCAAAAGCAGTACCCCTTTGGTCCATTTTCCCCTTTTTTTCTCCTTCACAGATTATTTTAACTGTTTCAGCAGAATTGCAGTAGTACTCACCATTATTATGACACCCGTATCTCTCTAACTGATCAGAAGGATACCCTTCTCGTGCCCCCCAAAAAACAATGGCCATGATATTTTCATCTGATTGAGACCCCTTGAATTTCTTAGGGAGTGGCATGCCCTTTGTATGCCAATGCATGAAGTCCTGCTTTGACTCAGATTCATCATGATGAATCCAAGTTTCATCACCAGTGACAATCTGTTCTGAAACTTCATGTTTGTTGTCTCTTCAGAAGTCTGAAGTGGTAGTGAACACTTGACGTGCTGTTGTTTTTGTGGTGGCGTGAGCATTCTCAGTACCATTTTGCACTGACTGTAACATCCTTAGATGCTGATGGAGAATATTCAAAATGGTTGTAGATGATACTCCAACCATTTCTGCCAGCTGCTTTTTATTCAATCTGGCATCTTCTTCTACAAGTTTTCAATTTTTATGACCATGTCTGAGGAAGCGGCCTCAACAGGGCATCCCAGATGAAAGATATCTTCATTTGACTCTTCGCCTTGCTTGAAAAGGCTACACCACTTTTAATCCATGGAGCTCCCAGGGCAACAGTCCCTGTAAACTGCTAATATCTCTTCTAAAATGGTTTTGCAGTGTTTTCCCTTATTTTATAAGGATCATAATGATAGTGTGAATTCAAGTTTATCCATACTTGGGGTTTTCCTCACCTTTGAAGATATCTGAAAGAGCATGGATATAAGTAGTCTGAAATTTGGCACATATACTAATAATAAGTCATACAATCAAACGGTTTGCACTAGTACTCCCACCTCTCCATTGACCACCTTATTCTGCAAATTTCTTGCCCACCCCTTGTATATCACATAAATATTCTGAAGGTAACGTTTTTTTGGGGGGTCCTCCAGTGGAATTAACCCCAGACTTAAACAAAACAAAGAAAATTGAATAAGTGGTTAAAATAACTATGGTACATACAAGTTCTACTAGAATCTCTAAAATCAACCTAAAATGTCCTGTGTCTCTATTCCACAGTGTTAAGTACAGTGTTGGGGCATTTCTCTCTCTCTCTCTCTCTCTCTCTCTCTCTCTCTCTCTCTCTCTCTCTCTTTCTCTCTCTGTCTGTCTCTCTCTTTCTTTCTTTTTCTTTTTTCTTCCATGGTTGTTTTGATGTTTTTTTTTCATAAAACAGCTCTGTAGATTGCTTTAAAGAAATAATTCTAAAAGCTGCTGAACAAGATAGACAAATCTAGAAAGTCTTTAATATTGAATAACCAATACTATTTTTATTACATGTGCTTATAGAAATCCCCAGGAAAAACTTAATCTTTTGCTCTGTTTGAGGGCCAGGTGTGTGTGTGTGTGTGTGTGTGTGTGTGTGTGTGTGTGTGCACGTGTGCATGTTGTGGTGGCAGAAGAGGGACGGAGTGATATGAAAGGATGCAGTGAAAAAGATGAATTCTATCTCCTTTCTCTTAGCCAAATAGTTTAGGTTTAACTGCCCTTGTTTTAGTTGGACCTGAATAGAAAAGTGAGGTATTTTAATCTTCTTTTTTAAAAACATACAGCCTTATGGAAATTTAAGTCAACAGCTGTTCAACTGTTAAGTCACCAGCTAAATTCAAGTCTGTGCAAAGAAAAAAATCTGTTTAAATGAAAGCTTACTTGACTGAAGGCCGTGGGCTTTATGGTTTTGGAGAGAGAAGGGGGGAGGGGGGGGAGATTGTTATTAGAGAAAAGAATCTTTCCCTAGGATGACCTTTCTTTGTGAAAAATGTTAGATAGTAAGCATTCAACATGAAATCCAGAAACTGAAGTATGTCATTTGTGTAGGATCATCAGAATATTGAGCAAATTGAAAACCATACACTTTTGAACTTCTCAAGGTCAGAGATTTGGCCTGACACAATACCTAATATACAGAAAGTGTTCTAGAAAAATGTGTGTTGGCAGGGTGATCAAAAGGAACAGTCAAAGAAATGAAGTAATCACCAACTTTTTCTTCCATTTTTAAAGGTCTTATATAATTTAATTCTACTTTAACGAGATTAATGATGGCAAGATACATAGCTATATTAAAGATAGACAAGTGTTTGAATTTTATTTTAATAGTTCAGAAAATTAAGATATAAGCTGTTGTTCAAAATTTGGAATAGCGTTTTCCTTAAGATACTGATTAAAGGGTTGATTCTGTGTTTCATATGTGATAAAATTCTGTGTTTATGTGTATTACAGTTAAAAAGATATGGTAAGATAAGGTGATTTGTTTTCCAAAGTAGGCTGTCTGGCCTTAAGGTTTTGGATCTAATAAATGAAATGACGTTTATGAAAACAGTGATCTAAAAAATGGACATTAGATTTGCAGATGCAGAAAATCAATTATGTTAATATACTAAAAACTTATTATGCCCTTACAATGATTCACACTAAAAAGACTTTGGGAAGACTAATATATAAATAAAATGGCAATATATTAATTTCTAATGATGATGGTTTCTCTAACAGCAGGTCCCTGTTTTTACATACCATCCTACATGAAAGGGTTCTCCATCCACACTGATCTCTTTTCTATTTAAATTGTTCATTGGCTTCCTGATCTTTTACCCTGTACTGTGTTTCTCTTGAATATTCTGTACTTGTTTTTAGTGGACACGGCTCTCTACAAATCCCTTACCTTCAAAACTTTCCTAGCATCACCTTTAGAACTGAGGAGATGGGGGAGGTAGAAGGGAACATCAAACATATGGTGATGGAAATAGAACTGACTCTGAGTGGTGAGCACATAATGTAATGCATAGGCAATGTGATGTAGAATTGTACACCTGGAACTTATGTAATTTCTACCAACCAATGTCACATCAATAAATTTAAAAATTAATAATAATTAGGAGAAGCAGGGATGGCTCAGTGGGTTAAGCACTCACTTTGCAGCGTCAGGGACCCAGGATCGAATCCTGGCCTCGGCCCGTGCGGACTCATGTGCTGAACTGGGGAGTGCCCCCAGTTCAGTTCTCTCTCTGTCTCTGTATCTCTCTGTCTCTGTCTCTCTCTCTGTCAAAAACAAACAAAAAAATTAAAAATACTAATTAAAAAAAACAACTAGGGGCTTCTGGAGGAAGAAATTGGTAATTGTTATCCAAAGGGCATAAAATCTCAGTTATACAAGCTGAAGAAATTCTACAAAATTGGTGTACAACATTGTGCTTACAAGTAGCAATACTGCCAGTTAATGATACTGGTCTTCACACTTGAAAATTTGTCAAGAGGCTTGACCTAGTTAGGTATTTTTTTTTCTGTTTTTTTACTCACAAATAATAATAATAAATAATATTGCTAAATTTATTATTAAAGATTATTTCACCATCTGTGTACTGAGATTATGTTCCTCCCAAACTGAATAACATATCTAAAAATCGTATTATGCATTTTAAAATAAAACAAGCATCAGCTTTCTATTTACAGTTGGTTTTGGCCATCTAATTGGTTGTATTTACTTTATAGAAACATACAGTTCAATGACCATTACCTTAATACCCGTAGCTCTTCTTTTGTGGGGGGTTTTCATTATATCTTTGTGGTTTTCCAGGCTATTCCTCAGGTTTATGATCCAAACACCCTTTCTTCCATAACTGTTTAGTCAAGGAAGAAATTTTCATTATTTTCAGTGAGAAAAAGGCTAGGCAACAACTGAGGCTTGTATTGTTGATTATGTTTTTAATGTTATTACTATGAGTAGTAGTAAACATTGATTAAATACCTATTGTGCATTAAAGTAAGTAAGGTATTGAATATTGGCATCCTTTCACAGGAAGCTTTTATCCTTTAAAAATGTGACAAATCCTTCTTCCTTAAAAAATATACAGCACTATTTAAATTTGCTTTATGGAACTATAAAACTTAGACTTGGAGAAAAGTTAACTGTCAGCTAATCCAAATTTCCCTGGTAGGATGGAGTTCCTATGCAGCATTCTTTTGCTGTGACAGTTCCTGTGCTGTTTCAGGAAGCAAGATCAATTATTAGATAGCTCTAAACGTTATAGAGTCCTTTCTTTTCATAAGATAAACCCAGAATAAGTTGTGGGTGAATTTATCTAAGACAGGGGTATGGTCAAGATAACCCCTGAATATTAGGGCCATTATTTTGAACATAAGGCAGGAATTATTTTTACCCAGTTCTTCCTGTATAGAAGAAAAGACTCTAAGTAATAAGGTTATCAGTGGATTTGGGGGAGACAATTCTGCCTAAGGCATGAGGAAAGTCACAAGACACCTTCATGGCTGTCATTCTGTGTTTCTACAGTCGCTCTTCATTTCTTGGTTACAATGGTAGGGAGGAGAAAAACAGCCCTGATAAGAGTGATTATTAGATGTGTGTAAACTTCTGAGGCATCATCAAATTTCACATACTATCCAATTGAAAATATTTTACATAGAAAATATTTCAGGGTATACATTAATGATTTAAAGGAATCAATGTACATTTATTAGTGGCGAATTCATAAGAAAAAGATTATTTCAATATTGTATTAGTCAGTGCAAAAGTAATTGTAGTTTTGGACCATGAATTTTAAATCATTAACTTAGGACTCAAACACATCTTTGTTGATCGAAATAGGAACCATTACAATAAACACATTTTTGCCAATGAGAAATGAGTTTGTTTATTCAAAAAAAATCCATGCTTTGGAATTTGATAAACACTCGGAAAGCATTTTCTGCATTCTGCTGGTTGTGGAAGCATTTTACCTGAAAGAAGTTGTCAAGATGCTTGAAGAAGTGGTAGTCAGTTGGCGAGAGATCAGGTGAATATGGCAGATGACGCAAAACTTTGTAGCTCAATTCTTTTGCAGTCAGGTGTTGTCATGGAGATGAACTGGGCCTTTTTTGCTGATCAATGATGTCTGCAGGTGTTGCAGTTTTTTGTACATCTCATCAGTTTGCTGAGTGTACATCTTAGGTAGAATGGTTTCTCCAGAATTCAGACAGCTGTAGTGCATCAGATCGGCAGCAGACCACCAAATAGTGACCCTGACCTCTTTTGGTGCAAGTTTAGCTTTGGGAAGTGCTTTGAAGCTTCTCAGTACAACCACTCAGCTGGCCATTACTGGTTGTCACATAAAATCTATTCCGTTGCACGTTACAATCTAATGGAGAAATGGTTTGTTGTTGGTGCATAGAATAAGAGAAGACAACACTTCAGAACTGTGATTTTTGTTTTTGATTTTTGGTTAGCTCAGGACGCACCCCCTCATCAAGCTTTTTCACCTTTCCAATTACTTTCAAATGCCTCATAACCTTAGAACGGTTGATATTGAGGATTTTCTCAACTTCTTATGTAGTTGGAGGAGGATCAGCTTCAGTGATGGTTATCAATTGGTTGTTGTCAACTTCCAAAGGCCAGGCACTGCACTCAACATCAAGGCTCTCATCTCTTATGAAAAGCCTCTTGAACCACCACTGCCCTGTGTGTTCACTACCAGTTCCTGGGCCAAATGCATTGTTGATGTTTCCAGTTGTCTCCACTGCTCTATAACTCATTTTGAACTTAAATAAGGTGACTTGAATTTGCTTTTTGTCTAACATAATTTTCATAGTCTAAAATAAATATCAAATAAATAGCAAGTATTGTCATTAGCAAAAACTCACAAAGCGACAAATGTATATTAAGATAATGTATAACATAACCACATTTATTTAAAAACGTATTCCAGTGTCAAAGAGCAAATTTTCACAATGTAAAACCACAAATACTTTTGCATCGACCTAATATTATCTGCCTAGGGCTGGCATCACAAACTTGGTGGCTTAAAGAGTACATATTTATTGCCTCATTATTGTGGAGGCTAGAAGTTCAAAGTCAGAATGGAAGCAACATTGGTTTCTTCTGAGGGCTGTGACTAGAAATCTATTCCATGACCGTATTCTAGTTTCTGGTTGTTTGCTGGCTTCTTTGGCTTGCAGATGAGTAACCAAGATCTCTGTCTTTATATTTGCATACTGTTTTAGCTATGTGCATCTGTGTCCAAATTTCCCCTTCTTGTAAGAACACCCTTAATATTAGCTTAAGGGTCCACTGTACTCCAGCACGACTTTAGCTTAACTCGTTACATGCACATAAACTATTTCTAACGAAGGTATTATCTGAGATACTAAAGGGAGTTAGGACTTAAACATTAATTTTTAGAGAACACAATTCAACCCATTTGCAAGTATCGGTATGTAAGTAATATGTTCAGTGCTTAAAACAAAAACAAAAAAGTAATATGTGAGCCATGAGGATCCTTAACAACTCTAATAGATGGTAAAATATTTCAAATAAAGTAACAGTTATAAGCAGCATCTCAATGAAATATAGCTTCATAACTATACAATTAATTGGGTGGTATCAGAATTAAGCTTTCCAATATAATGATTTTGAATTCTTATATGTAGGAGAGTACCCACCTTGTGGCTTTAACTTTAATCTCTGCAGGATCCACACACCTTAAATAGAGAAAGTTTTTTAAGAAAGATTACAAAGGATTAGTATCAATTACATGAAAATTGGTACAGCAAATCCAAAATCATCAATAATCAAAATGTCTTATTTTAATAGAATGGCAACAAATTTGTCTTCTAATATATAGATTTCTTAGCTTGCTTTTGTATTATAGGAATTTTCCATGGCCAGTGTAGAGAGATAGAAAATGTGTAGTTATGGGAAGCTGGGATGGCTCAGTGGGTTAGGAGCTCACTTTGCAGCCCTGGAGACCAAGGATTGAATCCTGGCCCCAACCCATGCGGACCCATATGCTGAAATGGGGAGTGCCCCCAGTTCAGTTCTCTCTCTGTCTCTGTATCTCTCTCTCTCTCTCTCTCTCTCTCTCATCAAAAACAATAAAAAAAATTAATTAAAAATAAGAGTTCTTAAATTAAAAAAAAAGAAAGAAAATGTATAGTTATGATATTTATTCATTGTCACTTGGAGCTTGGTACTTTTCCTTTGAGCCTATAAACTACAGATGTGACATTCTCTATGAAAAGTGGGAAGAACAAGTTCGTCAACTCATAATCATGCAATGATGTTATATACATTTAGCCCATAAAATATTAGCAGTGTACTTCAGTTATTTTCACTTGCAGATTTCATTTCCACTTTCTTACCAGGAATGTCATTGATCATACTGGTTTTGTAAAAGGGGTGGAGATTATTTGTAAAGGTACATTTCCTGAAGAAAATGTGCAGATTCACTTATATGGAAGGTTTATAAGTAAAATTAATAAATTTTCAGATGCATTCTGTAATAACAGCCAGTGTTTAAATTTGTTGTAGAGTGAGGTCCATAGGGCAGAGGAAACTAATCTTGAAAATCAAACCTCAAAGATTTGCAGCACACTTATCTATTTAAAGGTCTGTTTGCATTGCTTACACCTCACACATCCATAAGACCTTAAAACTACTAGCACTTAGATTTCTTCTTGTATTTACATATTTGTACAGGGGAAATCATTTAATAAGTATCTGTTAATAACAGCTAGTGGGAGTAAAAAACACAAAGGTTCCTTTTACATAACTGCAGTTAGAGTAGCGAGAGCGTGTCTTTGATGCTTCCAAGAAAACTTAAAAGTTATTGATCTCTGTATCAATAAGCATTAGTTCAAAAAAATCATTGCATATCTGATCACTAAACCCTGTTGAGATTAGTTAGCTTGGGGTCCCAAGAAACTAATGATTATACTTTAGTTCAAATCTATAATATGGCAGAGAATGAGAAATAGACATATATGTATAGAAAAATAAATTTTCAAAATGTTTCTTTTGTAGATGGGAGTGTACATTTGTTCTCTAAAATAAGATTCTCTCTTTTATGCACTTTAAGTTTATTTACTGAGCTTACATGCAACCACTTTCCTTAATGGACTGGTCAGAATCTGTGCATAATAAAAATTGACTTCCTTTTAAACAGTTCTACCTGCAATTTAGGTTTTATGATTAGGCCCTGTGAAAAGGTCAGTAGCACATATCCTTTATGCAGTTACAATACTTCTTTCAACTTTCTTTAGTGCATGGCTTGTGAAGTCAGAAAGCCCTCTCCAGATCTTTAAAAGAAAAATGAAAATAAAAATCTTATTTGTTGATTACATATAATTAAGAAAACCAAAGTTGTTGAAACAATTGAAAATTAAATGCAAACTTTTCAAATAAAATATGGGACCTATTCATTAGATTTCGACTTCAGACAAGATCGGTTTTACTTTCTATTGAGCACATTAAAATATTGCAAGATTCTTCATCCTGTTGATGTATTCACTTATGCATCATTTGTTTTTCTTTGTTAAAATATTATTATTATTTTTGACCCAAGTGCAAAATAGATATTTTATTAAGTTGTATGTGCAAATGCAATTACAAGCACTGCATCCAGAGGCAATTGAATACATACATACATGCATGCATGCACGCATACATACATACATACATACTTGTATGTGTACACACACAAAACACAACAGGTGTGAGTCCACACTCTTGTATCTATAGTTCTCAAGTTCCAAAACTAGGCAAACTGCATTTTTTAAAATAAATATCTTAATGACAAAACCTGACCTCACATGAATCAATCTGGTTGTAACACCTGAGTTCACTCCCACTTCGTCTGAATAGTCAGGTGTTTCAGCGCAGAAATATTCATGTTTTCATTACTGACCCATTGGAAAGGTTTAAGGCCAATGCACTATATTGCCTTTCTAGAATCTCCAAAATGCTGAATTCCTAAACAAATCTGGTACCAAGGGTTTCCAATGAGAAATTGTGAACTTGAGTTTCCTCTCTTTTCCAGAGGAACTTAGAACTTTACGAAGGTCACAGAGGTACTCATCATAGTGAGATTTTGTTTGTGTGTTTGCTTTTATCTGTAGGTATGAAATTTGCATTGTCATGGCCCATTTTATGGATAGAGAGACCTTTTGAAAGGTTGAAATTACTTGTATAGAAGATCGACAGTATTGCAGTTAGAAGTGGTAAATCCGAAGGTCTACCAATAATATTAATAATTTTGGTAGGATTGGTTTTTATTATTGTTGGTGATGGCTATATGTATTGCTATTATGTAGGTTATTGGAATAGTTTGTGACAGGTAACTAAATCATTAAATATAAGTGTCTTTATGTCTTATAAACATAATTCAGTCTGCCATGGTGACGCATAGGTAAGGGAGGTAGGGATGCTATATAGCCACACAAGATGATGGCTTTGAAAATTGAAATGCTCTGTATTAGAAGAAGCAGGCCTCCTGAGAGACAATTGCATTTCATCCCCAATGTTAGCAACGTTTTTCTGATAGTCAAAAATTTTTATTTTTTTTGTTTCATTCCATCAGTCATAGCCATATCCTTCTGTACTACTCTAAATAATTTGCTATTTTAGTGTCTAGTAAAGGGGTCCTTTCATTTACATTTCCTGCTCCAACTTATCTAATAAAACCTTCAGTTTAAATTTGTTACCTTTAATATCTTTTAATTTTATTCTCTGTACCTCAGTGTATGATTCATCTGCCTTTTACTATCCTGCGTTTCCCTAGCAGATATGGTCAGAGCTACTTAATGAGAATAATACATTTTTACATGAAAGTAGAATCAAATTGCAGCAATTTGTATCTTTTTTGCTAACAGTTCTAGGATGTTATGTTTTTTTCTGCCAAAAGCCAGCTGTTTTCCAATTGCTGCAGAGACAAATAAAACAATAAAAACGATGACTTTTTGATAATTAAAAGCCAAAAAATAGCTGGATTTTTTCACATTTAACAGTTGCAAACATCAAACTGACTTTCTGTTCTATAATTAGCTAACATTGGACATTTTGTTGTTTCCTTTATTTTTCTTGACTGATTTTTAAATAACTGGTTTTTATCATTTATGTATCATAAAGTACTTATTTTCAAAATTTCAGACTCAGCCTCCTTGTATTCCTGCTATGTTTTTCTTTTGCCCTATTTTCATTTATTGTAATGGTGTTAAGGGATTGAAAATGTATCCCTTCCCCATTTTTTTGTACCTTGTTATTAGTAAATCACTTACAAGATAAAAGAGTGAATGTCACATGAGTTCTACTCTTTGCTAAACTTGTTATATTATGAAGAAAACAAATATATAACAAAGTAGAAAGGATACCATTCTAAAAGTAGGGGTGAATATGTGTCTATGGGGGGTGGGGCATGAGATATAAACTGAGTGTAAAGTAGCATTGGACTTCCTAATAAAAGTTATGATAATGAGATCACTTTAAATTCACTTGCAAAGTGGTTAAGATTAAAGTCAATGCGAGGATATGCAGTAGATTCTAAATGACCACAAGATATTCTCTACTTCTCCCCTCAAGAGATGTAGGCCATTTTTATGCCCTTGAATCTGGGCTGGCCTTGCACCTTGCTTTGATTAATAAAATGTGGTGAAAGTGATGTTGTGTTAGTTCTCAGTCTACTACTCACAAAAGCCTTACAACATTAGTTCTAATCCTCTTGAAACACTGAAACTACCGTGTGAAAAATCCTGAGCTAGCCATCCAGAGGGTAAGAGACCACGCTACAAAAAGGTCCCAGGGGAGAGCGACAATACCATCAGGACTGTGACAAGCCAACGTGGTCCACATTAGCACCAGGTGAGCAGAAAGCTGACAGTGACCTCAGGAGAGACCAGGAGAAGAATTTCCAAGCTGAGGTCAAACAAAGTTTCTGACCATGAATTACAGCAGTATGAAATTATTATTATAAGCCATTAAGTTTTGGGATAGGTTTGTGGGGCTGCAAAAGATAACTAATACAGATGGAAACAAATGTTGAGACAGGGTAAAGGACATCTCATCTAGGAGAAAATGCTTTAAAAGTACTTTTTTCTTAAAGATTGAAGGTTCGCCAAAGAAGGACCATACCGATTTCTGGTTTAGTGACAGCATTTATTAGAAACAGCCAAGAAACGGTCTGGTTGACACCAAAAGAGGGAAAGATGGTGTCAGCGACTTCTGAGAGTTGGGAGAGCATTTTTATTCACAAGTATCAGAAGAACCAGAAAGGGGAGTGGAGGAGTGGGTATCAGAAAGTAATGGCATGTAGTTGGGCGTGTTTAGTAGATAAGCTGGAGCCAAGTCCCACCTGCCTCAGGTGGGATGGAACGTCCTTGCAAGCTCTAGCAGTGCAGTCTCTTCAGGGAGGCACCTGGAACTGCAACTTTGTCCTTGTATTAATTTGTGTCCTCCTCCCACCATCTCACCCTTCAGCCCTAACAAAGACATACAGTTCTGGCACTTTCTATGGAGGTGCACACTAGTTCTACTCTAATGCCAATTGTACCATAATTGAAATCAAGCTCTTGTTTGCATAATCTTCACATGATTGTTTGCATCGAAAGTATTTGACTCCTTAATTAAAAAGTGCTTAGTTAAATTTTTTTTTTTTTTTTTTTTTTTTTTTCTGGGGAAGCTGGGATGGCTCAGTGGGTTAGGCGCTCACTTTGCAGCGCCGGGGACCAGGGATCGAATCCCGGCCCCGGCCCGTGTGGAACCATATGCTGAGCTGGGAGCTCCCCCAGTTCAGTTCTCTCTCTGTCTCTGTATCTCTCTATCTCTCTCTCTGTCAAAAATAAATAAATAAAAAATATATTAAAAAAAAAAATTTTTTTTTTCTCAAATTTAAACATTTTGTAAAAATTTGAAACTATGTGTGGGGATGGATCCTAGCTAGACTTATTGTGGTGAGCATGTCTCAATAGATATACATACCATGTCATTCTGTATACTTGAAACTAATATAATGTTTTATGTTGATATATCACAATAACAATTAAGCAAAACAATTTTAAAAGTTTATGTAAAATGTTTGCAACAAAAAAAATTATATCAACAACATGATTAGACTTACTACTTGAAAAAATCAGGTACCGATATGAACACTTTACCATTTTAAAATTTAAATTTAATTTGCATCAGAGTAATATATGCACAAATTCATTTTTTCACTCCTACTCATACTGAATTCCAGTTGCAAAGACCATCTCTCACAATCTTTTAGCTCTTCTATTTACTTTATTCTGTTCACTTTTACATTCTCTAATAGCATACTTATAAATAGTACATTATGATTTTGATTTGCTATTTATTTATTAAATTTATTGGGGTGACATTGGTTGTTGAAATTATATAGGTTTCAAGTGTACAATTCTACGGTATATCGTCTGTGTATTGCATTGTGCGTTCACCACCCAATCAGTTCTTCCATCACCATATATTTGACCCCCACCCTCCTCAATGACTTCCCTCCTCCTTTACCCTCTGCATTTTAATTTTTCAAACTTAGATCTTATCATTTGATTTCCTACCATGGGTGAAGAGGATTTAGCACTCACACATACATCAAAACTTCAACTACATATGTTCCTCCTCTCCCCTTTCTCCCAATATTCAGCAGTAAATTATGATTATAGCAGCAATATTCTTGAAAGTAAAACTAGGCAATGTGTACTTTCTTTCTTGTAATCTTTTAGTTTTTCTAAAGTTCATAATTGCTTCCATTATTCATTTTTTTAGTCTTCAATGACCCCATTACTAATTTATTACTAAATTCTCTGTACTGATAAAACTTCTCACAAAATGATAAAACACATCTGGGATTCAAGAAATTCAATTCTTTCTTTTTCTTTTAGAAAAAAGTATCTTTAATACTTGTTTTCCTGTGGACTTGTTTTTCTCTAGCAATGTACAATTGGTATGCTTGACTTAGACTTCTCCTTAACCATAGTGTTGGGAATTTCTTTTATTCTCTGTCAGATTCCCTAGATTCCAGTTTTTTTTATTTTTCTCTTAAATTAATATCTTATTTTGTTGAGCCTATTCTTCAATAATTTTATTAAAAACAAAATCAGCTTGATGTAGAAATTCATAAATTTCATACACCCTGATGTCTGTGTAAATGATGATGCCTAAATATGGACAACGTACCATTTGCACAACTATATTAGCACCTCTGACGCCAAACTAAAATTTTGAGACACTTTCTGAATTGTTTTAAATCTATGCTCAGATTTGATGGTTGTTTATTACTAGATATAGTATTACAAAATAAAAATCATTTTTCTTAAGAATTTTTAAAGCATTGCTTCTAAGTGATCTGTTTCTGGTTGCAATGTTTTCTGACCTAAACACCTGATTGTTTTTTCTAGCCATTATTTAGAAACCTTGATCCAAGTTTTCTAAGATTTCTCGTGATATAACGTGCTGTATAGGTCTCTTTTTACTAATTTTGCTGAGATTTCTGCAGGTCCTTTCTTTATAAATATTCATGTCATTTTAGATATACTGTACAAAATTATGTTTGTTTGATGTGTACCTTTTCTTCTCAATTTTTCAAACTTGTATTTCTAGAATTCTTATTAATCATGTTCTGGGTTTTTTTCAAATTCTTATTTCTAGAATTCTTATTAATCATGTTCTGGGTTTAGTCTGTTATATAATTTGCATATCCATCTCTAACTTTCTATTTCTTTGTCATTTTATTTTATTTTATTTTATTTTATTTACTTTGTTATATTTATTGGGGTGACATTGGTTAACAAAATTTACATTGTTTCCAGGTGTACAATTCCACATTACATTGTCTGTACATTAGATTATTTGCTCACCACCCAGAATCAGCTCTCTTTCCATCACCATGTATTTGATAACCCCTTTCTACTCACCCCCCCAACCCTCCCACCCACTTACCCCTTTACCCTCAGGTGTCTTCTTATTTAAAAGGTATATAAATTTTTTTACTTAGTATTTCCAATGTCTATTATATTTTTTTAAATTTCTGCTGTCATACTGTGAATTTCTAAGAACTTACTCTTATTTAATATTTTAGAATGTTATGTTGTTCAATACATACATTTTACTGTCTTTTTAGAATATTAATTTTAGTATTAATATATGCACATGAATTTTTCTGCTCCAGGCATTGTCTTAATTATCTTTTTACGAAGGAGTTTGGGTTGTTTTCTTATATTTAAAAAAACATTTATTTCCTTTTCTGTGAACTGTCAGTTCACATTCTGTGGCCATTCTTTTTTTTTTATTATTTGGGTTTAGACCTTCTTTTCTTGATAACTAAGTTTATTTTTTTAATATACAAGACATTATATAAGCTATAAATTATGTTATTTACCAAATTCATTGTCTCAACATTGTATGATATGTATACTGTGCAGAATATTTTTTCATTTTGATGCAATTTAATTCAGTTTTTATATTTATGAATTCTGCATTATTTTCTATTGTGTATATTAAGGGATTTTTACTCAAAACTATACATTTTTTTATGTATTAATTCTATTTTTTGACTACTTTTCTTTCTGAAAATAATTTTGTCATAAGACATGAAATAGAAATTCAATTGTCAATGGTAGCTACTTCTTTTCTAACAATTTATTGAATACTCTGAGATTTTTTCTGCCACTGATGAAATAACATCATTTTTGCCTATTACATTTCTTTATGTATTTTGATATATTTCTGGAACATCTTAATTCTATTAACCTGTTAGTTATTTTATTTAACTGGTGCCATTTTATTTTGATTATTTCAGCCTTCAAATATATTTTAATAAATGTGAGAGTTAGTTCTCCTCTCAGTATTCTTCAAATTCATATTTTTCCCATAATTCTTATATATATATATATATATATATATATATATATATAATTTAAAATAAGTTTGTCATTTTAGCATATTTGCTGCCAAAGTAAGCATAAACTTATCATTTTGTTGGAAACTTCAGTTGGATTTGTTGGAATCTTTAATTGGATTTATTGATTAATGTGAAATTAAATGAGGAAATTCTCTATGTGAACCATTCTATACACACCATGGTTTATCTTTGCATTTAAGTTTTCCTTCGTGTCTTCTAATGGTATTATACATTTGTTTTTCAGATAAATTATATGTTCTATGTTTCTTCTTGAGTTTAATATGAGATATTTAATTATTTCTTATACTGTTATATGAATTTTAATTTTTCTCAATTATTGTTTACACATCATGTCTAATTTTTCTACATACTAACATTGTTTCCATCCACGCACTGAATTATATTATTACATATATTGTTTTATCACAAATTATATATATTCTATTGTCAAAAGACATTTGTTTGTCAGATTTGGGCTCTTATGAAAAGTTATTTTGGATGTTCTTATACAAAGTTATTACTTGATCAGTTATTTCAAACACTTGTATTTCTTGTGGACATATGCACTCCTTTTACTTGAGTGTGTACCTAAGAGTGCAGTTGATGAATCATATATAATAGTATGCATATATTTCACTTCAGTAAGTAATTTCAAATAGCTTTCCAATGTGGCCATACCAATTCAAGCTCCAGTCAATGATGTCGTAGAACTATAGTTACTCTAGTTGCTTTGTATCCTTGCCCATATGTGATATCAGACATTTAATTTAGCCATTCCAGCAGGCTTGTTGGGGTGTTGTGAGATTTTAATCTGTCCTCTTCTGATGAATAAATATATTATGTTGATTGGCCATTTTTCTATTTTTTTGCAGTGCCCATTCAAGTCTTTGCCTTATTTTTATTTGGATTGTTTGACTTCTTAAAGTTCAAGTTGTATATACAGTTTTGATGTACATTTTTTTATTGGTGATATGTATGTAGGAGGTCCTCAGACAGTGTTGTTTTGTTCAGTGGCATTTAATTATAACATTAATGAGAAAAAATATTGATTTCCTGATGAGGCCACTGACTGTGTGAAGTTTGCTTTGTGAGTTTCCTCACATATCCCAAAGACACCCACATTAAGTGAATTTGTATGTCTAAATGGCCCCCCATCTGAGTGAGTGTGGGTGTGAGTACACACTACCATGGAAGGGCATCTTGTCTAGAATGGGTCCCACCATGTGCCCTGTGCAGGGAGAAGCTGTGACAATCCATGACCCTGAAGTGGAGTAAGCTGGTGAGAAAGTAATTCTCTTACTTGTATTCATCTTTCTTAAATACATGTGTAGCTTACATTTACTCCAGTGTTTAATATTAGAAATGTTTTAGGTCTTTGTTTAGAAGCTAGATTATGTTTTTGTAGCCAAAGTTATGCCATAGGAATTTAACTCTTGGTTATAGCAATTAATCTGTTGTAAAACTGGCTTTGTTGTCATTTTGCCTAAAGTTGCACTTTTCAAGAACCTATAGAAAACATTGAGAATTCAACTATACTAAAAATGTATTTTTGCAATCTTCATCATTGGTGGGGGGTGGGTGAGTGAGGATGTGGGGAGAAGGAATCAAATATATGGTGATGGAAAGAGAACTGACTGGGTGGTGAGCACACAACACAACACAGACAAAGTAATATAGAATTGTATGCCTGGAACCTACATCATTTTTACCAACTAATGTTACCTGAATAAAGTTAACAAATAAAAGATTGTTATTGTGCTTTCTTAATATTTAAGCCTGATTTATTAATTTATTTTAATTTTAGAATTAGTAATTTTTTCAAACTGTTTATCCCAATGTCAGAGATATTGTGCTGCTCTCTCTAGAAACTTTACTGTTTTAATCATCACATTTAAATCTATGATTTATCTTGAATATTTTTTGAGTGTATAATATGAAGTAGAGAAGGTATATGCAGTTTATTTTGTTCCTCTAGTATCTTTTATTGAGATCATCTTTTACACAACAGAATTGTATTGAGGATTTTGTCATAAACCAGGTGGCAATATGTATGTGGGTCTAGTTCTACTCCACGTTATTTTTCTTTGTCTGTTTTTCTATTCTTAAGGCAATATCACAGTATCTTAATTGCTATAATAAATCATTATATGTGGTAGTATAAAATTTTCACCTTTGTGCTTCTTCAAAATAATTTCAGCTATTTCAGGTTTTTTGAATTTTCTTATATCACCTTGTTGGTTTACACATACACATACACACACACAACACATATACACAGTGTGTTGGATTTTCACTAGGATCAAATTGATTTGTGAATGTTAACATTGGCTGAGCTTTTTTTTGCTAAGTACTTTTTACTAACTAATTTTTACAATACCTTTGTGATGATAGTACACTTTATTATCATTTAACTAGTGAAGAAACTAAGAGACTTTTTTATAACCCAAACAATTATATATATTTTTAACTCACTAAAGTCAGCTTGCATCAAATAATAGATGTGATTAGTTCAGACACCTATTATACTTCTCTTGTAGAAATCTGGTCTCTTCCTCAGGACTTCTGTGAAATTTTCAGAATATTGAACAAACAACTGAACAATGAGCATAATAAATACTATGAACATTTTTCAAGAATACTTGACCTTGGAACTGGAGGACAAGTGGAAGTTCTTAGTGTCAGTTTAACACTCTGACTGTTTTTAGTAGATAATAATAACCTGATAAAATGTATAATTTTAAATTATTACTGATAAGATGAAGTAGGCCTGTCACAATAATACTCACCTTTTCTTACATAATAATAATGCATACCTATAACATTTAAATTTATTTCATTCTAGAGATTCTGTGACTAGATTTTGATTTCATTGTTGATTTTAAAAAAGAGGGTAGATGAATAGGATGTGGGGTATATTTTATTCTCTTATTAAAATTTGTCTTCTTTTCTTATATATTCTACTTATGATATTGAGGAAAAATGATAGGGACCAATTTTCTTTAATTGTATTAATTCTGAACTTGATATTAACTTTAGCATCCTAATTGTACCAAAACAAAAGATGATGATTTTTGTTGTCCATTAGATACTAACACATTTTCAAAAATGCAGTATTTTCTCAGTTACCTTTTCCTTTCCTTTCTGGACCATTTCCTTATTTTCTCCCTTGTTTAGCTAATCATTTTGGTGTCCAGTGGTATCACACTGCCCACTGTGACTCAATCCATTTTCACCATCCTCCATAGTTTACAAACATGCCATCCTCCCAGGCCAGTAGTCTTTTTTTTTTTTTTTTTTAATATTTATTTATTTATTTATTTATTTAGACAGAGAGAGAGAGAGAGACAGAGAGAGAACTGAACTGGGGGAACTCCCCAGCTCAGCATATGGTTCCGCACGGGCTGGGGCCGGGGCCGGGATTCGATCCTCGGTCCCAGGCGCTGCAAAGTGAGCGCTTAACCCACTGAGCCATCCCAGCTTCCCGAGGCCAGTATTCTTTACTATGCAGCAATGTTAAAAGCCTTATTCTCTGGGCTTTAATTCTCCCCCAAATTTTTGGACTTAGTTATTTGATCAAACTCAAGTTACTAGTAAGTAAGTTAGGATAGATGGAGGGCCTGGCTTTACAAATATTAAATTTCTCAATGGAAAGAACTTTATCGGACAGGTACCATGTAAACAGATATGCACTTGTTCTTGACATATATTTTCTTCCTTTTTTTATTTCACATAACCTAAGTGTGAATTTTAAGAAAAATTTTTTATTTTAGCACACTTTCACCAACTTTTTTTGGGAGAAGGATTGGTTTCTTCTGATTCTTTATCTTCATTCTTACTCTACAACATGTAACCCTGTGCAAAATTTAGTTATTCGCAAGATAGAGAGTAAACCTTTTTAGTTAGGTCTTGGATTAGGTAAAAATTATTTATTTTGTATAGTATTTTTTTTTCTTTTTTGGTAGATTTTAACAGATCTAATCACTTAGTTCTGTCTGTTCACTTCATCTCTGGAGAAGTATGGATAAAGGTTTTTCTTAGAGAGGTACTGAAGTTGAACACATGTTGTACCAGAGCGAAAATAATGAGAAAGGAATAAAAAATCTTCATATTCAGAACATAATTGACATTGCTTGACAAAAATAAAGAAGTTTTCTATGAAAATCACAATTATTCTTTATATGACACATAAGGGAAAAAATGCTTATATTTAGTAATTGATGAATCTTCACTACCTAGAAGAGAAGAACTCAATAAATACCACCTGACTGATTAAATTTATTTTCAATTTATTGGATTGTAATCATGATGCTCAGCAGGGGTTGGAGATGTTTTTACAATTTAACATGTCTTATAGGGAAATCAGAACCATAAGTCCAGAAGGAAGGAAACTTTAGAAGATAGCTGAATAAATTAAGTGAATTTCATCATCATTCTTTAGGTTTATGTGTTGTTTGAAAAACAGCACCTTCAGCAGGCAGTAAGTACCTCCTTAGAGCAGAGTCAGACATACAGAGTGAGGCGGTAACAAGAAAAACTATAAGAATCAGAGATCATGTAATTTCCAATTCAAATGATTGTATCACTGACCCAGACCTCACACTGGGCCAGTCACATGTATAGACCATTCCTACCCATATAATACTTTGAGTCATTGAGAATAATTATTAATAATATTATAAAAGTAATTATTATTGGTATAACTACCATTTTGAGCACTTAGATATAATAGTGCCCTAATCACCTTACATAATCTTCACAAAATCCTTTGTGAATTATATACCCATTGTTATAGAAGAGGACTCTGGGACAAAAAAAAAAATAAAAAAAAAATATATATATATATAAAATATTGTATATATATAATATTGTATATATTATATACTGTGTCTATAATATATATATGTATACAGTATATAATATATACTGTATATATATATATACACTGTATATAATATTGTATATATATATTATATACAGTATACAATATATATCATATATCTATATATATAATATATAGATATAGATATATAACTTGCATGAGGTCACGCAGCTACTGAAGAGCAGAGCCATGGCCTGCACCATAAGCTTTCTGATCATAGCACTCATATGCTTAAGCTCTCAGTAATTCTTTGTCATAAAAATAAAGTCTATGGTTATTTATTTATTTTTTCAGGTTCTCTCAGTTCACTGTAGTCTGATTTCACATTAAATCATAAAACCTTTTCATGGGTTGAAAATTAAGCTTTCCTACCTCTCAAGTCCTGTTGTTTATACAAAAAATATTCCCTGTAACTCTTGAAGTTTTTGGTCAAACTCTTCCTGGGCAGATGTTTTCGAAAAGTGTTAGAAGTAATAAGAATTGATCAGCTATCCCAAGAAGTATATCTCTGTGAGACCAAGCATCTCCAATTATATAACCTGAGTCTCTAAATGAGGGAGCAATGAGGTTATCTTGGTATGGGGAAACCATCTCAGGACTGGTAGTGATTTCTTAGAAGAACAGCTATTCAGTCTGAGAAAGAAAGCAGAAGCCATTAAATGGTCTGTCCTCTAACCAGGGAATATTCCTTTCATTATTATGAATCACTGAATTCTTAATACTTTTTTATATTTATAAACCATCAATCTTCTAATGATCTTTTAATTATTTTATTTTATATATCTCTCTATATATAGACAAATGATTTTACCCCTAAAATTTACTTCTGTTTTGTTTTCTAAAAACCTTTGCATTACCAATTACTCCCTTAATTTGCAAGATATGTGCTTAACACTAAGAATCCTGGATTTGTGTGAAGAAAGAAAAAGTAGCTGCTTAGTGCTGTTAGGCAAGTGGGTGACTCCTTTAAAGGGTCCTGCGGGCTGTTCTACCGCTTTCTCTTTAAAAAAACTAACCACAGGCATTGCAATTTTCTAGTGTTACTGATGCCTAGAAAGTGTTAATCTGCAATTAGTCTAGTAAGTACTACCATTTCTGGAACATTGAGCATTCGTGTTGGTAGTTTGACAACCTGTCTGTTGAAAAAGAAAGACAGTCTTTAGAGGAAACTACTTGTAGTCCCTGGGTAACATTGATTATCTACATTTGCCAGTGTCTGGAAAATGGGAAATCACTGTGAATGACTCAGACTGCACATAAATATGTTGATAAATATGCTTCACAAGGCGGAAATACATTATTTTCCTATAATTGAAAGAAAAATATCTGCCAACCTGAGGAAAGAGATACGTGACAATGGCAACACACACTAGTTTCTTCTTCATGCTTCTTTATTCACATTCAAAGCTCATACTTCTACTTCTCTGCAAGGTGGCCTCCCCTTGCATGCCCACAGCAGCTTTTAGCCTCTAGACACCCTCAGATGGCTCTGAAAATTGCTGTGAAAAGAGATTTGCCCCTTTCCTGAGACCTAGGATGACTCAGAAGCAGAGCACATATGAGAACAGTCGAGCCTCTGGATTCACAAAGCAGTTTCTCATTTCTGATGAGTTATTCCTTTTCCTACCTGTATATGATTCTCTCCTGGATAACAGAGAATCTCTACAGGAAGGGAAAGAAGAAGGGGACCATTTGGATTTAAGAAACAACCTCCAGAGCAGCACGGGATGAACCTGGGCTCTGAAAAGGGACTGCAGCTGCATTAGTTTGTGGCAGATGTGAATTATAATCTTTCTGTGTCAAGTTGTTCACATATTTTGATAACACAGTGGGACAATATGTACTCAGAGTATTCATCATGGCACTTAACCCGCTCTGAAAGGCAACTCTAATACCCTGAAGGAGAGCTTCCATTACCAAGACATCAATATTTATCTTGCCCTAAATGCAACCTTTGAGGATAAAAGTCCTATTTAAATAATCAGCTTGAATCACTCCACCAGCAGTGACTGGAAGTGACTCTAAAGAAAAGAGGAGCTAGAAAATCTACTTTGAAAGAAAGCCCTTTTTATCTTAAATTTGAAAGTGTGCATAACTTGTGTTTTGCCAGTACATACTATAAACAGACATATGTGTTAGCACATGCCACTCATTGAACTCAAAGATTACATCAAGGCCTCCAAGGGGGGTAGTGGTGCTTGTTTAGCAAAAGAAAAACATAAATAAATTGAAGAGCATTGAATTATAAAAAGCAATTTCTAATGTAGCTTCACATCCGTGAAAATTTTATTGATCAAGTCAATTTTGCATTGAGATGAGACTTGAGTATGTTCTTATTGTAGGACGTAGATCAAGGGGTAAGAATTTACTCATGGTATTAGAAGGTTTAGAAATTAAAAATAAAAGAATGTGAGAAATGAACTGGTTATGTTGACATTGCTAAAAGCCCAAGTGTTCATTCACAGTGAAATAAACACTCTTGAGAATCTGGAAGAGCTCTATTTTATGAGGAGATGTGAATTCCCTGACTTTGTTACTCTTTATTGATGAAGAAATTTGGCAGTAATGGAGTTCTGCTTCATTATGATCTTGTGTAGAGAAAACTATGACCAGAGCAACAGCAATCAGAGGAAAAACAAGATTATAATAGTTCCAGTGGTTTCATGACAGTTTCCCCTGTGTTATTTTAGTTGACTATCAAACTTGGTGATTTTGGACAAGAAAAATAAAAACCCATTGATGACCTTTCTGTGTTTTACAGAAAGTCTGTTTTTCCTTAGCTACATGCTTATATGTAGCTTCCATGTTGAATTAGTTTCTCTTTAAAGGGTATTAGAATCACACACAGCAAGTACTGGTAAATCTCATCAGTATCTCTTTGGATTCTATTTTAACATATCGTTCCAGCATTGCTTTGCTTTCCTGAAATGCTAGGTTAATGTACAGTTTTTGAATCTACAGATTAGGATTATAGGTCCTGGTGCAAATCCCTTCAAAATTCTGGTCACCTTTTCAATAGAGCGAATGTCTCCTCTGTCCGCTCCTCAACAGGTTTCTACTCACCCACAGGGCTCTTCTCAGTTTAAAGTCATTAGCTTCCTTTTCTAATTCTGTGGTGGGAGGATAGATAAAGGACATATTCCCTGAGGCATTTGGGAAATGTAATTGTTTTTGTAACTCAATTTCTCATTAAAAAAGTAAAATTTATTTTCAGAAAATAAGGAAGTTAAAACATAAGAAAAATCACAGTAACTATTCCTGGTCATTAAAACTATTTTAAGTGATTTGCAGTATAATTACACGTTTTCTTATTCACCAATGACGCCCATGATTATTTATTTACATAGGATTTGTTTTGTCATCATTTGTGCAAAGAAACCCTGGTTAATCACATAAATTAGTGCTTAGCCTCCTTAATTCCAAGGAGATAGGGGGAAAGGTATTTACTTCTTTCTGTTACAAACATCTGTGACCCTGTAGCCCAGTAAATCAGACACAAAATTAACCACCATGAGGTGGGAGGGTTAAGACCTTTTAAAATGGTTTAAGTTAGCTTTCTTCTAGACCACTTCTTTATTCAAGATCCTTGTACATTGCTGTGGAAAGTGATTTGTATCAGATCAATTCAATTCACCACACATTTGCTCTGCTCCTGTGCTTACAAGATACAATGTTAAACTAGATGTGAAAACAATGAGACAAAGCCTTAAAAGTTTATTATCTGTTATTGAGAGATAGATGTCCCTTAATTACAGTGAAAGGCAAATATAACATCAACTTTTAACTACTGTTAGTGGAAGACAAAAGAAAAAAGAAATTATTTATACTGAATCAAGGAATATGTTAATGTAAGGTCTGAATACCTGTATTGTCAAGGAGAAAAACTAGTGCATAAAAATGGTTAGTTTTATATTATAGTAACTAATCCACTTTGAAATCAGTCTTTGTCTGAGCCCAGAAAACTTATTGAGTAAATATAAATCATGGCAAAGGCAGAAAATGATTATTAAGACTACCATAGGATTTACATTGTGACATTTGGGAGTACTAAACTATTTTGATGGAACACTCAAAAAATTCTCTGAACAGGTGAGCCATAGTACCGTAGTGAGAGTATTTCTCGTCTTCCCACTTAGATTCAAACATAAAGATACAGTCATTCAGAATGTGGGGTATACGCTTAATGCCACTGACCAAGAAAGAATGAAATCCATGATGAGTCTTGACATATAAATACCGTGGGGATGCCAGGAGAGCTCAGTGGTTGAGGACTTGTCTCAAAATCGTGAGGTCTGGGGTTCAGTTTCGACCAATTAGTGCAAACCCCATATGCTGACTTGTAGCACAACTGGTAACCCCCACATGCTTGACAGCTCCTCCCATTTGGGAGATGCCTAGTTGAGTTTTCTGACCACTTGGCCCTACATCCACCTGTGTGGAATGAAACTACGTCACAACTAATGATGTACAACTTTGGAGACTGTTCTGGGCCCTACCCCTTCTCTCTGTCTCTCTCTCACTTTTTCTTGAACCAAAAATATCTAAAATTATATATATGTATATATACATGTATATATAATATATATGTGTGTGTGTGTGTGTGTGTGTGTGTGTATATATCAACAGTTTCTCTACAGAAAGTGTTCTTTGTACTATATAGAGTTAATGTTATAGTCTGAAGTATTAAACCGGGAGTAATGGTTCAATTAGTCTTTTAGTTACAACATACAAGGGTTGTCTGGAAAAATCCAGCCATAAATGCCTCTATTTTTCATATTACGTGGCTGGGTACTTTCTGGAAAGCCCTCATTTATCTGAGACAAATAGTAAAGCATTTTTCTAGAAAATATAATTTTTATAATTAGCTTTCATGTTAAGTGGAAAATTGTACAAACATTCTTTCTATTTTGTGAATTGCAATAGAATAGGAGTATACCAATCCACACATATGTAGTAATTAATATTTTATTCTTATTGATTCTGTCTCATAATTTTGATGCTTAATGAGTATGTGTTGATGTGATTGCAGGAAAGAATTGAAAAGATAAGGTTTTTTGTTTGTTTGTTTGTTTTTATACTTATTTTATTGTTTTGGGAGAAGGTAAGAGAGAAGAGGGAAGGACCCAGAGCAGTCTTCATAGTTGTACATCATTAGTTGGGATATGGTTTCATTCCACACAGGTAGATGTGGGGCCGCACGGAATAGGAATTGAATTGGGGGCCTCCAGCATGGGAGGCAGGAACCTTCACCATCAAGCCATCCTAGAGGTTACCAGTTGTACTGCAGTTCAGCATATTAATTTGCTTGGTCCAGAGTCAAGATTTGACCACCAGATCTCACGATTGCAAGGCAAGCACACAATGTGCTAAGCTATCCCCGCATCCCCATGGTTTTTAACATAGTGATAGAGACAAGGAATAAACAAGATATAGGTGTTCTTTACCACAAATGAAATTTAAGTGAAGAAGCAAAAGTTTTCTACTAAAATACTTAATAATGGTATGTATTATTTATTTAATAGCGATTACATATTAGGTTGTATGGTAGGCACTTCAGCATCAGGAGAAACAATAGTATCTACTATTTTTTATAAGAAAGAATCTGAAGTTGGGAGAAAATTAATAGCTTTTTCACACTTACACAGATGTCAAATGATGGAGCCGATGTTCAAATGCAAGTTCAATCTACTTCACCGGTTTCAAAGCTCATGTTCTTTTCAATATACATTGGTCTCACAGAGTTAAGCTAACACTGGTCTGTCTATATTCTGTCACTCAGATATCTTTTATATCCATTCATCCCTCTTATATACCACACGTTTCCATGTATAATACAATACTTTTGTATAAAATTGTTAGACCAAAAGTTGGGGTTATCTCTTACACAGGAGGAACCCATGTATTGATTTCTTAAATATTTATTTATTTATTTATTTTATTTTTGACAGGGAGAGAGATACAGAGACAGAGAGAGAACTGAACTAGGGGAGCTCCCAGTTTAGCATATGGTTTCGCACGGGCCGGGGCCGGGATTCGATCCCCGGTCCCCAGTGCTGCAAAGTGAGTGCCTAACCCACTGAGCCATCCCGGCTTCCCCATGATTTCTTGATGTTGGGTTAGAAAAGTAGGGGTTGTCTTATACATGGGGACATCCAATACATGGGAAAGTATGGTAATCTGTCCTGGCCTTGGCCTGAACTGACTCTCTCCTGTGTTACTGCAATGGTTTCTGAATTGATTTTTCTTACTCTTGTTGCCCATTCATGCCAGTTGTCAATTTACTGCCTTTCCATTTCAAATCCACCCTTGTTTTTCCAGCTTTGTGATATGATAACTGGACTCTATAATAAACACATCTTCCTTGCCTATGAGCAGAGTGGTAACCTTTGTCAATGAAAGGCCCAAGAGGGACCCTGCAAAACCATGGCAAAGGGAAGGACTTGTCTACACCTTCAGGTGCCTTTTTTTTTTTTAATCCCAGCAACTAGAACAGTGCTTAGCACATAATGACCACTCCAAATAAATGACATGTGTCATAGAGGAATTAAAACTATTCCACTCAAACTGAAAAAAAGGAAAATATCAACTGGGGAGAAACAATAAAATAACCTCTGCTTTAAGATAAATAATAATTTTATTCTAGTAGAAATATGTAGGTAATTCCTTACAGAAAAGTGTTGTTCAATAATAAGGATATATTGTAGAAAACAAATCAGAGTAAGTCAGAGTGAATGTTAAATGAATGAGTGTTGCAAAGTAATTCAATTGCCAAGTGAGAAGTTTGGGTGATAACTATTCAGATCCTTTGACAACCTAGATTTTATTTTTTATTTCATAGGAAAAACAATTCATCAAAACAATACTTACTGCCTGTTTCTTTTAAATACCCAATTTTCTCTATCATTAATATTGTCCATTTTTTTCTAACGGTATTCTTGAGATTATATCAGTTATGTAATAATTAACATATCTGCAGTGAATCAGAATGCAAGTTTCTACTTTTAATTTTCAGTCTTAATCACCAGAAAAATGTGTGGCTGCTTGATTGAGAACACTGGAGTTTAATATATATACCTTAGTGTCAACATTTTTGTTTTATTTATTTATTTATTTTATTGCCTAATTTTCATAACAAATACTATACATTACCCAATGTTAGTACATTTTAAATCATTGCTGTGATTCATTTACTAGTTGTATTGGAAGACTTATATTCTCTCTGAAGTTTCAGAAATTGGGCTAAACATGAAAATATACATATTTGACCACACAAATCCAAATCAGTCCTAAATGTGATATGAAACAAACTAAGGCTACACAAACCTTTTAGTGGAATTAGTTAAAATTCTTGATAGGTACAGTGAGAACATACCTTCCAAGCCATATATCTTTTCTCTCCTCTACTTTAGAAGACCCATTTTTCAGCAGCACACGTTTGTCTTCTCTGGTCAAAGGGTTAATTTAGTCTTTAGCACTCAGAGGAAAGAAATCCTGTTGGATGTTAGAATCTGAAAAGTTCTGTAAATTTCAGACAGGAATTTATATACCAGAACTTGCCAATTGTCCATCCAATCGAGAATCCTGCTTCCCACTGTGTCTAATGACGGACGTTTTAGGAGAAAACTGTAAATTTACCAGATGTACCTAGAAAAGTATAGCATCACCTAGGAAATTTCTTCTTAACTCAGGTAGCTGGTTAGTTTATTTCATGGTGCCTGAGGCCTGATAACCATTTATCTCTGTGCTACTCTTGTTTTCCCTCAGAGCATACTATTAAATTGCTCATAAGAATATAGTCCTTAATTGAATCTTATTAACCTCTTCTGATTAACAACTCACTGTAGAGTGATCACATTCTGCCTTTTAACTTTGCTTAAAAACTTCCAGCCAAATCTACATAAAATGCTCTATCTCTCTACATTATGGGTTTCTAAAAAAAAAATAATAATAACCCACTGGAAGTCAACATAAAATCTACTCTGTAATTAGGTAGAGAATGTATTATTTGGTTATTAAGAGACAAGGAGAGAATGTTCAAGGCCTGACTTGTGAATGTTTCAAGTGCACTCTGTATTATTTGCTTAAACCTTTCAGGAACCCCATATTTCTTTACTAGGAGAAAATTGCCACTGAGCTAGACTATATTAATATGAAATATGTTTAACAATGTCCTTGTTAGGAAACTGCTAACGACTTGTTAACAGTTTTTCAGGACACCGTGAACAGTGTATTTTATTTTTTTTGACAATAAGGTTACAAACCAATGTACGCAATCTGTGTAACGTTGTTAAGCTGTTGGTGGAAGGACTGTAAGTAAACAATTCATGTCATCAAAGGACTCGACACATTGTCATCACCTAATAGAATTTGAGCAATGTGGGCAAGGTCAAAACCTTGCATTAGGACTGTGTGCCTCTGTGGGTTGCCTGCTACTCAGGCTTGGAGAACAGGCAGTTATATTTGGTGGCAAACTAATTAAGGGGAATGAGATGTCAAAAGAGTTCTCTCCTTATCATTTTTTATACTTGTGTATACACTTGTGTTTATTCATGGCTATGCTTGGTTGAGTGGTGAGAAGGGCTAGAAGAGCTAGAAGCAACATTACTTTTACAGTGATTTTCTTATCCTTTTTATAAAGACAGCTGACCTTATCACCTGTTTTGAGTAAGAAACAAACACTTCCTAAGTAATGGTATTCAGTCAAATGCTATAGGTTGTTGCTCTGAATGATAACATGTTAGCAAGCAAATACCTTGTTCATGAATATGTTCAACATGATTAAAGTGGGGTAGATTTAGACATTCTAGAATGAGCATCAAGAGCACAGGACGTCTGAATGGATGCCCTGGATTTGAATACTTGGCCCAGCAGTCCTTGATATATGTGCGTGAAGAAAAGTCATCTTACCTTCTATTTCCTGATAGGTAGCAATAAATATGTTATGAAGGATGCAAATTTAAGCTAGTTTTCCTAGATGGATGAATCACTGTAATTCTGACAATTGAAATAATCCAGGAAAAAGAAATCTAACATATATTTTAATTTACTCAGCAAATACAATTTCTCCCACTCATACAAACACACACATGCACCTGCACACAGTTATACTGTAAACATTGGATAACGTATAGAATTATATCTCAGTGCCATCCCATCTCAGAAGTACTATGTTAGAATTAGAAATTCAGTCCATTCTAAGTCGTTCTTATTAGTACAAATGTTGTTAAATTTTAATATTTTTAAGTTATATAATTATCATAAATCAGTAAATCATAAGAACAAAACTTATTCTATAATTACACTAATTCTGAAAAACAGATACACTGAAAGTTGTTTGAAAAAGAAAACAGAAAGAAAACCTTGATAATAAAAATATTTTGCACTTACATAGAATTTTTACTTTCAGCCTCACATCTTATGAGTTGTGCGAGGATTACAATTATAAAAATGTGATAAAAGGGGTATTTTCTTTTCCTTCTAGGCACCAGAATCCTTAAGGGAAATGATCTAAACATTTTTGTACTGTTATAGGGAGTACTAGACTAATAAAAGTATCCCACCAGGTTCCTTTCCTCTTGAGTGGATATAACATTGCTAACTGAATAACTTTGCAGCTTTATGGTTCTGTAAATGTCGCATCAAGTTGTTTTTCAGTGGATATCATTTTAAGTGAATATCATTTTCTGGACTGTGTATGAAGAGACATCCTGCTAAGGCTAAACAGGCTGACTAGAAATTGTATCTTTACTCAGTATTAGTTGTAAGGCAAAACTGTCACATGTACCTGAGAAGAAATACAGAAATTCATGAACATGAAAAATGGCAAAGGGTTAGCAAAATTTTTAAATAAACCCACCACACCCTAGCATAATTAGCATGACAGACCTTGGATACATTCTGGATACATTCTGCTCCTTACGGATAGAATGTCAAGTCACGAAGGAGGACCTATTGATCGCCCATAATCATTTTAGGACCACTTCTAAGCACAGTAGCTTCTTAGACCCTTGTTCCCACATTCTCCAGTCCTATTTCAAGGAAAAAGAAAAAAACTATCACAAAAGAAAGTGATTTGTAAATATTTTTTTTTCTGAAATCTTACATTCACCAGAAAGAGAAACTGTAATCTCAGCTGCAAATCAATTAATTGAATTAACTTTGACTTGATTTTATCTTTCTTTTCATGTTTTTCTTCTCCTCTATATTCTTTTTGTCCTTTCCCTCTGTATTTTGCACACAGAGTGCATTTTTTAATTTTCAAACCCAGTTGTGCAAGTTTTACACAAAGGTGACAGACATCTTTTTAGACAACATCAGGCATTATCTTAACTTGATGATAATAATGCCAAAGGAGGTCGAAGTTAATATTATTTTAGGTTGATCAGTTTGTGATTGTACTTTATATACTTTATTTATTGGAACGTCAGCTCAAAAAGAGAGCGAAACCAGGACGGTCCCCTCCTGGTTTCTAGAATAATTCCTGTGGGCACTCAGTGCATATTTACTGAATATTCCTGAGTAAGTCTGAAATACCTCTAAACAATGAAGCGGTCATGATGTGACCATTTTTTATCTGCATTTTTCTGCTTGAGAGCAGAAGCTCAGATGGCTTTCATATTTTTCCAAAGCTACTGGAGAGACTCAAGATAAGCCTGATATTTGTGTCTGCTGAGCAATGCTACCGGAAAATTGCCTTCATTTTATCCAGTCCTATAAATGCACAGAAATCTGTAATAGCATTTTGCACCAATTACTTATTCCTAGGGAGCAAATAAATTAATTTGGATTAGGAGTATAGGAGGCTATGTAACAGGAGCCAAAAATCAAACCCAAGTTTGAGGATAGCCATATGTTTCCCTTTAATCTATACTGCATGGCGTGGGGGGAAAAATGTGATGGAGGTGAGATACAAATTGTGTATATTATTTAATGTTTATAATATAACTGTGTGTATATGTAATGTGTGCA
>PVKE010012526.1:0-38165 GCA_004027555.1 Craseonycteris thonglongyai | reverse complement strand
TCTTCAGTGCATATTTATTTTTTTATTTTACTTTTGACAGATAGAGAGAGAGACAGAGACAGAGACAGCTAGAGAACCGAACTGTGGGAACTCCCCAGTTCAGCATGTGGGTCCGCCTGGGCCGGAGCCGGGATTCGATCCTCGGTCCTCGGGGCCTCAAAGCGAGCGCTCAACCCGCTGAGCCGTCCCGGCTTTCCCAATTTTTGTTAGTTTAATAAACAACAAAATATTTTCAGATTCTTTAAAGGTCTAGGTGGAAGATTTTTCATAAGATCTTGCTAATGTTTGTTTTGGGGGGTTTTTTGAGGGGATTCCCCTGCCTGGTTGTCACTCTTCATGCAGTGTGCTGTACATGAACAGTGGTGGCTGTCAGCTCTAGTTTGTCTGATTTGACCTCATCCCAGCCTATTAGTTCTGTGACCCTGGCTCAATCTGAAACTCGGGTTTCTGTATCTTTTCACTGGGGATAGAATACCTGCCCTACAGGGACCCTAGGAAGATTAGAATAGATAACACTCAAAAGGCACCTAGCAGGGTTCCTGACACAGAGAATGAAGGCTAATGTCACTTCATTTTTCCCATTGGAAAAGAATAAGTTGCTGTCACTCAATAAGTTATATACATTTAAAATTGTACAAGAAAGGAAATTCTTGGTTAATCATATATTGGTACTTTTAAAGTTATTGTATATATGTATGTATAATCTTTTGGTTTTGGAAATTGAAAACCTATCAGCTTTGACATTTTTTGAGATGTATTTTCCATTGACTTGAATAAACTTAAGAAATGGCAAGTACCTTGTGACTATACAAATACAGAATGGTAGGGAAGTGTCTTCACTAGAATTTCTGCTTCTGTAAATTAGCCTTATGTAGGGGTTACTAGAGGGTGTGCTAAGAGCATCTGGGCTCGGGGGAGGTGGTGGGGAGACTGTAGAACTCTTGAGGTAGCAGGCAGCAGAGCACAGCAGTGGCCCTCTTCCTTCTTGGCTCTTGGTCCCATTGCAGTAGTTCAGATTTCATTTTTGGAGCAGATGAAGGGCAAACCATGATCGTGAGCTTTGCTGAAGCTTTCCAGTGACATTCTAGACCCTCTTTGGCTAAGATCAGGATCCTAGGAGACTAAGTGTACCTGAGTGAACCTCATGGTACCACATGATCCTAGGAAACACCACTTACCAAGTGCCATATCAGATAAGAATCTCATTCAAGTGCTAGCTCATACCGATTGACTCTAGGGCTCATGACAAAGAAGAAAAAGCATGTTTTCTAACTAGTGTGAGGCATGGGAAATCCGGTAGCAATTTGGAAGCTTTTGCTCATGAAGGTTCAATAAAATAATGTTGTACTCTGAATTTTCATGAAAAAAAAAAAAAAATAGAGATTTTACCTAGGGGCTTGACAGTTTGACCTTTCTGTAAGTTGTTAAAGATGGGGAGTGTCACTTCTATGGATAGAAGTCATGGTATACAATTGAGTTTTTTATTAAACTTATTGGGTGACATTGGTTAATAAAATTACATAGGTTCCAGGTATACAATTCTACAGTACATCTTCTGTGTGCTGTATTGTGTGCTCACCACCGAGAGTTAGTTCTCTTTCCATCACCATATATTTGAATCTCCGTTTCTCCTTCCCCACCCCTGCCCGCCTTACCCTCTGGTAACCATTAAACTGCTCTCATGAGGTTCTTTTATTTCTTTCTATATTGATTGATCATTTATTCTGTTCTTTAGCTTCCACATAAAAGTGAGATCACATGGTATTTGTCTTTCTCAATCTGACTTATGTTTATACTTAAGAAAGTGTCTTGTTTTCTGTTACCAGCTTATGACAAGGAAGAAACTTTAGGAAGTGGCTTCTTTTTCAATAATCCCATCTGAATGCCAGGCAATAGATGGTCCTCATTCTGGGTTGTAAATAAAATTTCTGATGCCTATAAAATGAGTCTACAAAGGAGTGAAAAGATTGAGCTTACCTGCTGGGGCAGAGAGGCTGCTGCACAATCATCAGCTGTTGCTGATACAGAATCCACTTCAGGCTCACAGCAGACACAGTAAACCCTGTAGACTACTAAATATATAATGAAAGAGGATATTTATTGGAGAGGACTGTACAACCTAACCTTCCAGCATCAAAGTGCTGCCCTGGTCTTTTTTACTTCTAATTTGTTTCAGCATTGCTTTTCATGGCCAAATTGAATGTATGTGGTGAACTAGTACATATACTAATCACTTTTTTCTGTCATGGGTTTTTTTAAGTACTGCTCTTTTGTCAAGGTGACAACCTGACACGTGAAAGGAAAACAGGAGTCTGCTGTGCTGTGGTGGAATATATGCCTTATAGATAACAGAAATAGACATGCTTTTATGTTTGGCTTGACTGTCTCTTCACTTATTTTATATCTGATATGGTTGTCATTTCTCTTTCAGAAACATTTAGGGGATGGAAAAAATAAAAACCCTCTAAGTTTGCATATTAACTATGTAGATTTTTAAGTGGAGCTATCATGTGCACTTAATTTTGACTATTAGAGTCTCGCGTGGCCACAGACATGGACAGAGGGACATTCATGGTTTTTCTCCAGTCCTACGGTCCTGTCATATTTAAATAAACAAACATACACAGTATACATAAAAACATGCATGCGGCCATATGTAGACACAGATGTAGATCTGGTTGTTGCACTTAGATACCAATGTGCCTTGATTCCTAAGGGGACTGGAGAGATGGGAATGACAGTTCTCTTAAATGCTAATATTGTTTCAAAAAAAAAGTTAACATGATTGTTTTAGCAAATTACTTTATTTTAAAAGTACAAAGTAAGTTTTAGTCTGTTTTTTTTTTTTTTAACTGAACTGGGGTCCTCACCGCATTCGGGAAACAGACCCCAGTTCAGCATGTGGGTCCGCCTGGGCCGGAGCCGGGATTTGATCCTTGGTCCTCGGGGCTTCAAAGCAAGCGCTTAACCCGCTGAGCCATCCCGGCTTTCCCTAGTCTGTTTTTATTTAATCATAAATTCTAACAGTAAATAGGCTCAGTAAATAATTCTTTTTTCAAAATAAAGCATTATTCTGATTAAAGAATTCTACAGTCTTCAGTGATTGAAGAAAATATTTCATAGGAATTCTATATGTTTTCTATGATATATTTTTAAAATATTGGGTACTTTAACCCATTTCCTGTTTAGAAAAAAAAATGCAGCTTGCTGCCACATTCATTTAATTTGACAAAAACACATTCTTTGAGACTAAAGAAAATTTGACTGGTTTTCAATGTGAAAATAAAATATAAAAACTGTTCTTGGAGTTATTTCTAAACAGAACTTGTTTCTAATTCTACTTTAACAGAAATGTAGATGGTGATTACTAGGATTGAGATTTTTTTAGCAATCAAGAATTACTATAAGGGGGAAGCCAGGATGGTGCAGTGGGTTAAGCGCTCACTTTGCAGCCCTGGGGACCAACGATTGAATCCCGGCCCTGGCCCGTTTGGACCCATATGCTGAACTGGGGAGCTCCCCCAGTTCAGTTCTCACCAGGGTGAGACACTGGCCCAGTTCCTGCCCTGTGCAGCCCTGCGCCCACCTGTGGACTGAAAACTATGTGGAAAAACCAATGATGTGCAACTTTGGAGACTGTTCTGGGCCCTCCCCCTTCTCTCTGTCTCTATCTCTGTATCTCTCTCTCTGTCCAAACAATAAAAATAAATCTTAAAGAAAAAAAGAAAAACTATATTTTGTAAATGGAAATACCACTCCTAAAAACAGAATGCTATAAATAGAATGATGTAATTTGTTGCCAAAGCCTATTGATATACTAGAGTGATGAGAAAATAATAATACAAGAGAGATATTTCCTGGGAAACTTTGGAGGTAAGGTTACGTAGGACTGTTGTCTGTGAATTACCTTGAAGTAAATGCTGCAGTCGCAAGATCTACCAGTGAGGATTCTAGTGGCAAATGGAGAATGGGTTAAAATAATTTTTGCATTTTACTTATTTGTAATTATTCTTTTAAAATGGTTTCAAAAACAGAACAAAGATGTCAAAATGTCTTTATTTATTTATTTATTTTGTGCCACATTTCAATTTTACTTGCTTTCTAATGTGTCTTCCAAAAGCCAGTTACAGTGACCCTTCCTCAGTCAGTAGGGAATAAATGTGGACTCCTTGCCAGAAATAAGTGTATGTTAGAAGCTTAATTATATAAGCCTACATATTAGATTAATGGTCTGCCATGCAAGGCTAGTGATCTTCAATTTCATAAACTCATACTGAATGCCTTTTAGGTGATAGAAACTATAGGAGAAAGGTATTATAGAATTAGTCTGAATACTCAGTTTAGGGCTTTTACTTGAACCAATTTAAAAACAGTATTAATGCCTTAAGCTGGTCCAGGGTGCTCATTTGCCATAAACCTCATCACTCCCTATTGCATGATAGTTATTGTTTTATGACTCTACATTACCTCACTGGGAGACTCAAGAGAAGGTGTGACACACACATCTTCAAAAAATTCTCATCTGATCCAGTGACAAGTACTTGATTATACAAGAGCTGTCCGGAAAGTATCCAGCCATATACTATGAAAAATGGAGGCTGATTTTTTTCCAAACAACCCTTGTATATTTCTAAAGGGTAATTGGCAATGTGGGGAAGCAGGAAAGTGTGGTGATGCCCACGTAGCCCACACCCATGGCAGGGTGCTAGAAGGGCTTGTGTAGAGACACTAAGGAGTTCTTTATATCTGGGTTTTGCATTGTGCAGACCCTGATGAAAACAGATAAAAATTTTAGATGGCACCTTTTTATAAACAACCTTATTTGTTTGTTTGGTTTGTTTTTTTCTGTTTGATCTTCCTATCAGGTGAACACACAGGATTTCAGAGGGCTGGTTCGGGAGGATGCTGTTCTCTACCTGTTAGAAATACCCAAAGGTGAAATGGTGACGATTTTAGCTCAGAGCCGAGCAGATGGTGAGCAAGCTTGGTCATTAGTTTAATGGAGTGGGTGGAGGGGTAGTGGGGAGGATGAAAGAGGAAATCTTGGGATTAGACTAGGTAAATCTGGGTATTAAAAAATTAAAATAGATCTTAATTCCTAATCTCTGGAGATAATTTGCGTATCATTTAGCTTTCTGTAGAAATGTTTTCTATGCCCCCACTGAAATAATTTCACTAGTTAGGTTCATTTGGAATATAACTGTTTTTCTGAACAGTGGTCCATCTTTAAGTACTGCTTGAAGTTATTTTTGAGTCTTCCATATCTTCCATTGATACAAAGAGCCATACCTGTTGGTTGGCTTCCACATTAATGCTTACCCGGGGCTGAAAGTATGTATCTTCTCTCTGCTTCAGAGTTGATTGATAACTGTACTTATTAGGGTTCTCCAGAGACAGAGTCAGTGGTGTGTGTGTGTGTCTGTAGAGAGAGAGAAATTGATTAGTTGATTGATTGATTATAAGGAATTTGCCTATATGGTTATGGAGGCTGGCAAGTCCCAAGATCTGCAAGGTTAGGGACAGGCTGGAGACCAAAAGGAACTATTAATTTACTTTCAGTCCAAGTGCAAAGGCCTGAGAACCAGAAGAATTGATAGTGTAGTTGGAGTCCAAAGCTGGCAGGCTTGAGACCCAGGAAGAGCTGATGTTTCTGTTTGAGTCTCAAGTCAGGAAAAAACTTATGTCCCAGTTCAAAAGCAGGTCCCAGTTTGTTTTCTCCAACTCAAGAGAGGGTTCACCTCTTTTTTTTTGTGCAGACCTTCAACTTATTGGCGAGAGTTCACCTACTTCATATCTGCTTTACTTAGTCTACCAATTTAAACACTTATTTCATCCCAGAACACCCAGAATAATGTTTGACCAACTATCTAAGCACCCTGTGACTCAGTCGAGCTGACATGTAAAGTTCACCATCACAGCAACTCATAAAGACCATTTTTGTGTCCTTCCTGTTTGAGCCATGGTTCTGATAAGCTTATACACTGAGTTCGCTAAATGGAGAGAAGGTAAAGAAGGTAATCAAAAATAGGAGAAGCTGATAAATCTTTCAGGAAAGACTTCTAGGTTGCCATATGGGAAGGGGGTTAGGAGGCTAAGTGAAAAAGGTGTAGGAACTAAGAAGTACTAATTGGTAGTTACAAAATAGTCACAGAGATATAAAGTGCACCAGAGGGAATATAGTCAGTAATATTCTAATAACTATATATGGTACCAGGTAGGTACTAGACTCATTGGGGGGATCACTTCATAAATTATATAAATGTCTAACCACAGTGCTGTATACCTGAAACTAATATGGAATGTCAACTGTAACTGAAAAAAAGTGACCTCTAGCTAAGCAGAATATAGCATACAACAATGCTTTTGTCTTTCAGTGTATAGAGACATACTGGCTTGTGGCAGAGGTGATTCATTTTTTATAAGAAGCCACTTTGAGTGTGAGAAGGAAACTCCACAGAGCCTGGCCTTCACCAGGGGAGAGGTCTTTCGAGTGGTAGATACGCTGTATGATGGCAAGCTGGGCCACTGGCTGGCCGTGAGGATCGGAAACGAATTGGAGAAAGGCTTAATCCCCAACAAGAGCAGGTATCTGAGATCACACACTACCACACACCCCTCTTACACCTGCCTCCCCCGCCACCACACACACACAAATAAACTACCATCCCACCCTTCTCAAAAAGGAAGCTCCACATGGCTTCATTATTTGTCCTTTTGTTCTTTCACATCCTCTACTTCATGTTTGTGAGCAGTGAACTGGAATTGTGAAATAGCCACTGGTTGGTTTGTGTGAGTGCTTAGCATTGCTTGGTTGGATTTTGCACTTGGTCAGTGTTTGAACGAATACTGTGAAGCAAAATATTGAGCAGATAGCAAGTGGCTATAACATGCCAGCACACCTGGCAGAGACATGTTGCCTTTGTCCAGTGCCTAGCCCTCATCCTCCATCCCAATAGACACTTGTAGTTGGCTGATTGGAGAATTGAAAAGAACCTTGTACTTTGGCAGGAGTTCTGGGGTCTGTTTACTGTATACCAGCCTGTCAGAACAAGCCACTTTTATTGTATTTATTATTGAGCTTCCGGTGGATTTTATGGGGACCCAGCCTTTATCTGCCTCCATAAGGAAAAGAGAGTCCCTCCATTTTCTACCCTGTGAAACCTTTTCATTGTCAAGATCATTTTTTCTAATCCAATTTCATAAGAAATACTGAATGGATTTGGTTAATGACATGCACATTTGCACATTTTCTGGCTTTAGATATTTACTTCCTGTGATTTCTTTCCCCAGAGCTGAACAGATGGCCAGTGTTCAGAATGCCCAGAGAGACAACGCAGGGGACAGGGCAGATTTCTGGAGAATGCGTGGCCAAAGATCTGGCATGAAGAAGAACTTAAGGAAGAGTCGGGAAGATCTAACAGCTGTTGTGTCAGTTAGCACCAAGTTCCCAGCTTATGAAAGGGTTTTGCTGCGAGAAGGTAAGGAAGCCAAGTGGGGCCAGACACTGATCCAACTGGACTCTCAGCCTTTCTTCATTTTCAGATTATAACTCTCAAGTCGAAACTTATTTTTATCACTTTGACCAAAGCCAGGTTATAGAGTTGGAATCATATTCAAGCACAAAATAAGACTTACAAAAAATGTGAGCTATGCAGATTCATATATGAAGGCCTATTTCCAGAACCTGTTTTTTTTGTTGTTGTTTTTTTTAAATACTACCAGTCAAGAGTTTTTACTTATTATCTGAAGCAAAGTTTACCTTTAACCACTTGCCTGACTTGCCTGTGTCAGACACGGGTAGCCACTCCTTTACCTAAATTGACTTGCCCAAGCATAGCACGGTCATCGTAATCTTTTACACTCCTGCGCTGATTTGGCCATGTTTTTTCTGAATGCTTCCTTCAAGAAATCCTTTATTTACTCAGTAGATGTCACTAGCATATACTATACACTCGTTAACAGTAGGTGGTGATTTCTGTAACTATATTCCTATGTTTTCATTAGCACGGCTATATTTTCGATGATTTTAGTAGCATTCATCAGTTTTTTCAAGAGACAAGTTGTTTCAGTGGTATATCGCTCTGCAGAACTTTCACCATTTACTGCGAGATTTGTAATATCTATCTTCTACTTCTGATCTTATGGTAGAGTATTCTTTTTTTGTCAGTTTATGGTATTTTTATCAATTAGATACCCTTCTAAAATCTCATTTCAAGTCGAATTTTTTCTTTATGTTGAACTATTATTTTCTTGTATAGTTTCCTGCCTTTTTTTTAAAGAAAAGGCAATTGATATATAAGAATTTTAATATTATTTAATAAAAAAATTACATATGATTTTCTGCAATTGTTTATTTTTCCTGGTCATAAACATATCAATAGAATGAAGAAATAAAAAAAACCTGACATTATCTGAGGAAAAAATTAAAAAACCCATCAGGCAAGTTAATAACAGGGAAATGAAGGCGTATTCTTCAAAAAAGAGCTGGACTGAATTGGGGATGGGAGAACACACAATTTCGTTCATTTAGTCATGTTATCAATAGCCTATAAAATATTTTTACTTTTTATGTTAGCTGCTAAGGAAGTGGATGTGTTTTCATGACCTTTCTTATCTCATTTCAGCTGGTTTCAAGAGACCTGTGGTCTTATTTGGCCCCATAGCAGATATAGCACTGGAAAAGTTGGCAAACGAGTTACCTGACCTGTTCCAAACTGCTAGTAAGTCTGTCAATAATATTTTTTCCTCACAAAATTTTTGTTTTGAAAAGTATCTAACATACTGTATAAAAATGAACAACTATATATACCGGTACTTTATCCAGAATCACCATTTTGCCCATGATACACTCCTCCCCCAGGCATAGACACTTACATACTCACACACTTGTTTAAATTGATGAACCATTTGAAAGTTTAAATTGCAGACATCATAGCATTTTTTATCACTATTAATCTAAGAATAAAGACATTTCTCCTCCTATACAACAACACTACTATTGTCACAGCCAAGAAATTTAACAATGATACAATAATAATTTAATGTGTAGTCAGTTTTTCAAATTTTCTCAATTGTCCCAATTTTGTCCTTTGTGGCTTTTTGAAAAAAAGTCAGAATGCAACCAAGGATCCTGCAATACATTTGATTTTTATGTCTTTCTAGTCTCCTTGTTTCTAAATTATTTGATGACTTTGATATTCTGCAGAGTCCAAGCCATTTGTCTTCATGTTAGCTGCCTATTTTCTCATGATTAGATGTTGATTAAAAGGTTTATGTGGGTCTTCCTTACCATCTCTCATTAGATGGCACCTTATGCCAATCATTGCTAATGCTAGATGAGGCTATTTGGGTGTCATTGATATCTAAAAAATTATTTAGCTTTGTTTTTGCTTTTGCAGAAACAGAACCGAAAGATGCAGGATCTGAGAAATCCAGTGGAGTGGTCCGGTTAAATACTGTGAGGCAAATTATAGAACAGGTGAGAAAATTCATTAAAGGCCATGTTGTCAGAAAGAATTAATGGTTTGCTGTTTTGCTTTTAGAATAGAATCTGTGTTTTAATCGTTAAATATTAATGATGAAAAATGAATATAAATGCAAACTGTTTTCATTGTGTGGAAACTAGTCAATAATTTGAGGTGGTGAAGTGTTGGTTTTTTCAGAATTCTCAGCATTATACCAAATAACCTGTTAATTTATTTTCTCAGAAATTCTGATAGATTGGTAACATTAATTGGACATAATGTGAAGAAAAATGTTTTCTGCTTTTTGATTTAAATTAACAAGATTTATCTGATGCAGCCTTTACTTATTATTAAGACAAAATCTTTGATGACTTTATGTGCCATTTACATAATTTTTCCCATTTCTAACAGGATAAGCATGCACTATTGGATGTGACCCCTAAAGCTGTTGACCTATTGAATTATACCCAGTGGTTCCCGATTGTGATTTTTTTCAACCCAGACTCTAGACAAGGTGTCAAAACCATGAGACAGAGGTTGAATCCAACATCCAACAAAAGTTCTCGAAAGTTATATGATCAAGCCAATAAGCTTAAAAAAACTTGTGCGCATCTTTTTACAGGTAAGTGAAATTTAAAATGTAGTCTCTTTGCTCCAATGTGAAAATCAGAGAATAGAAAAATTAAGAAAGAAATAAGAAAATAATCTGAATGGAGAATAGTATTCTAAAATACTTTTCATGACTCCTTGAAAAAGAGCTAATCGTATAAAATGAGTATATTCAGCTCATGGTGTTTGTATATTTAATTTTTTGACTGTTCTTGGAAAGTGATCATAGAAATCCATGACATTTTGATGAGGTTCAAATTTTTCTGTGGGACTGCAAACTGGTGATTGGACCTAGCACACCCACATCTCTATATCGATTGTGTCATTCTTCTCTACCTACCATCCATGCATGAACTAACAAAGTGTTAGGAACTTAGTTTCATTATTTAAAAATGTCCCCCCAGTATAAACTTGAACACACTGGATATTGAATGATATTGAGGATTTAATTACTCCTGTTTTTAGGATGATAATGATATTGTGATTATGTTTTAAGAAAAAGAGTCCTTGTCTTTTTATGAATGTTTAAATTAAGTTGTTATGGATGACCTAATATATATTTAGAGATATATTATGTTGTATGGGATTTGCATAAATAATCTTCAATGAGGACACTGAGTATGGCTAAAGACAAGACAAGATTGACCAGGGGCTGATAGTTATTGAAGCTGGGCCTGGTTGAGATATACATAGGGGTTCATTAAATTGTTCTTTTCACTTTTGTATATATTTAAATTTTCCATAAGAGAATATTTCTTTAAGTTTCTGAAATGAAGACTCACTGCTACTTCTGAAAGTAAAACGATTTAAGAATATGACACGTTTTATTAATTTAATATATCCCCTATTTATATGAACGACTCATTCTATGAATATTGTATAATTATGTACATGAAGTTTTTTTGTCATGCAAGTTTGTGGGAGCCGCATGAGACTGTCTGGATGTAATATCTTTAGGATAATGACAACTTTTTAGAGCTCACCAATCATTGTCAACCTACCGTATGTCATATTAAACATCTGACACTGGGGAGGGTGGATGGGGTGAATGAGTGTACAAGAGGGACCCGAAGAAACCCTTGTAGCACAGGCTTGTTCCACTAGGTGAGTGTTCTAGGAACCCACCTGCACCAGTGTACCAGCTGGCGTTGTTGGGAGAGGCTGCATTCAGCTTCAGTGAACTTTTTGGAGACTCTTTCAAAGAGCTTGCCCATTTACAACATGTGGCATGACACTGTGCTGAGTGTTGAGTAGTTTTTGACCAAAACAGCATGCCCCATGCCCCACCCTCCCTGTTTACCCAGTCTCACCCCTCCCCCACCCCCCGAGTAACTTTTTTTTTGTTTCCCCAATGAAAAAAGTCGTCGAAGTGGGGAAATGTTTTGCCAATGCGATAGAGATGAAACAAAAAAACAAAGAAGCACTAAAAGGCATCAAAATTGACACGTCCAAGGATGCCAGCATAGCTCAGCAGTTGAGCACTCACCTTGCAGTCATGAGGTCTGTAGTTTGATCCCTGACCCTGACCTGTGCAATCCTGTATGCTGAACTGCGTCACGACTGGTAACTGCCAGGATGGCCCAGGGGTGAAGGTTCTTGCCTCCTATGTGGGAGGCCCCAGTTCAGTTCCCACCCTGCATGGCCCCACATCCACCTGTGTGGAATGAAACCATGTCATAGCTAATGATGCACAACTATGGAGACCGCTCTGGGCCACCTCACTTCTCTCTCTCTCTCTCTCTCTCTCTCTCTTTTTCTCTCTTTCTCTCTGTCATTCTCACTCCCACTCTCATCCTCACTTTCTCTAAACAATAAAATAAATCTTTTTTAAAAATTGACAAGTTCAAAACTGCTTTGAGCAGTAGAAAAAGCATCTTACTAGGTATATTGCATCATATGGAGAGTTATTTGAAGATTACTGAATTTTAAACATGTAAGAATAAATACACAATTTTTTATAAATACATTTTGGGGTTTTGGGGTTTCCCCTTGTATATTCACATTAGACTCATTTTACTGTCATTGGCTTATCTTGTTAAAGAATGAGACATACTTCTTACCATTATGAAGAAGTACTGTAACTGACAGATATAATTTAACCAAATGCATATAAGGGAGTGGTCCGTCATAGATTGGAATTTTGTGAATGTAGAATCATAAAAGCTTATACTTTTGACATATTTATACATAATCTTTCTCTGTTGTTACTACTGCCACTAATAATTATAATAATAATATAACAGTAATAGTCATTATTATTACTATTTTTGTTATAGTATAAGGCTGTACTAGCTAACTAGTATAGCCTTTCCTGTCCCTTTCCTGTCTTATTAGGCAGTAAGAAAGGCCAGGTGACTTTTCAATGTCACACATCTAGTGTATATATTTAAGCCAAATTGAAACTGGTGCCTCTGAATGTGTGTCTAATATACTATGTATATTACAGCACAGAAGTATTTTTCTAATGCTGAAAAGGGTCACATAGTGCATTTCTTCCATTTAACGGATAATCTGCCCATTTAATCCACGTGATTGTAACATGTTAAGCCTTTGTCTACTTCATTAGCCCGCCACCCTACCTTCACTTCAGTCCATTGACTGGCTTAGGGCTTCTCTCAGAGAGTTGAATTTGAGGCTCACGTGAGGATATGAGATACCAGGGAGGAAAGTAATGGGCTATGGAGGAAGAAGTAGGCTGAAGGAGGCTGGATGAAGGAAAGGGCAGGGCAGACTGGCCAGTGACTCGAGCATTCCTTTCATCTAGCTTTGAGTCAGCATCATTTGCTCTTTGCAGCACAAGCCACAATAGCTGGCTGCATCTCATCAAGGATCAGGAGGAGCCAGTGTGTATAGAGGGTATAATAACTCCTGATTCAACTCCACTGATGGATTTTGAGATCCTTGAAGATGGGAACTGTACACTATACAATTCTATGTGCTGAAGGCCAGCATCAGGCTTAGCCAGTGGGCAAGGCATAACTGTGGCTTAATTAGAACTGCCTCTGGCACACTGAACCATTTCCTGCCCAAGCTAATTAAGAAGTTGAACCTTTTAAGGTAACTGAAGTCAGAGGCAGGAATGGAAAGCTACACCCTGTGAGCATCCAGTTTTATCTAGAACTTTGAAGTGACCGCTCTCACTATAAGTTGGTAACTTCTATGATATTATGCAGTATTCAAGGATAGATGGAGCAAGCTGCCAAATAACTTTTACCAGCAAGTCCCAATTTACTACCAGTGGTCTTTTACAGTATTCTTCCAAACTTCTATGTTTGACTCTTCAAAACTGCATGGATAGTCCTACTAAGTGCTTTCTATTCCCCATATTTTGCTTAGCTAGACCAGGTTGAGACTTGATTGTGTGTGCTCCAGAATCAGAGATTTTTTTTTTTTATGATTATAAATTTATGGCATTTTTATAAATTAAAAATTAGGAATAATAGAGCTGCTTTGATGAACACATAATTTAAAATCAAAAGTTATGTTTTCTCTAGTCTCACTAGGTTCAATATCCTTTTTTCCTTGTTGCACAAATAACCAAACAAACCAATTTTCCACAGATAAGTATTTAGTTAGGACAATGTTAAAATGGTTGTCCTTGCAAACTCAAGGTACTCCTCGGTTAAGTGGAGATGAGAAGGGAAGCTTCATTCCCAAATTTGTCCAAAAGCAAGTTAACTTGTCAATACCATTAAAATGTTAGCTTCCCCACCCCCCAATTAAAAAAAATTTATGACAGAATGCATTTGCATGTACGTGTCGAAAAAGTTATTAAAACTAAAGTTGAATTTCCTGTTTTCTTGGAATTCCTGAAGCACTCAGTTCATGGTTATAAGACCATGGAAATGGAATTGTGAACTTAAAGAACCAAGCAGGATCACCCTATGTGTGAAATTAAGGGATTTTTAAAGTACCACAGGATATTTTAGCACTTTTATCAGCTTTCACGGTTTTCATTAATGTGAAATTTGTACAGTTTAGTCCTGGAACTTTGGAAGTGCTGAACAATGCTATTGATCCTTATTAGCGATGTTACTTATTTTATTATCTTACAGTGTTACACATTGTAACAAAAATAAATCTATATATTATATAATCTTTGAAAAGTCTTGTACCAGTGGAAGGAACTGAAACTACTGTAGGCAATTCTTGGTCTCCTGAGGGAATGTAGAGACTGGCAACCACAGGAAGCAGGTGGAAGATGTGGGGCTGTATGACCCACATCTATGTATGGCCCCTTGGTTGACATTTGCCCATTTAGTGGAGAAGTCCCTTCCATATGAGTAGGTTAATTGAGATGTAATTTACATAGCCTACAGCTAACCCATTTAAAATGTACATTTCAATGGGCCCTTAGTATACGCTGGTTGCACAGCCATCACCACAATCAATTTTAGGACAATTTTTTCCTACCCATCCAGCCTTATACCTCACATTTTGCTGCTGTTCTTGGCATTTGCCAACCTAATTGACTGGGGAGGGAATAGTGACCACACAGAAGCCAGGGCTGGGAATGGATCTCAAAGTTCCAGGACTCCCTCTGAGACCTAATGATCAAAAGCCAACAGTAAGTCAAATGTATTGATTCCAAGTAAGAGAAAGTAGTGTCAGAGTTGTGCACTTACATGTTAAAGAGAGGTCAAGTGCATGGGTTGAATGTTACCAGCTTAGTTGGATGTTAATCTTCATATAGGGTTTAGGAAATTAGCTACAGTGAAGTTTTTTTTCTTTTTATATACTTGACTCATTGTCAATTCAATAAGAAGTTTTATAGTCTTTTTTATTTTATCAGGGGGCATGAACATATTTTTTGCATTTCATAAACAGCCCTTTTAACATTAGGTTTTCCTCATGATAAATATAGACTATAGTCATCTCAGACAACTCCAACTTAAACTCAAAAAGACAGCTTAATGATTTTCTGAATACCACAAGTACAAATCACTCATTTTGTCTCTAAGGTGTACTCACTTCTATATTTAAGTATTATGGCATAACGTTTTACTGAAGAGCACAGTAATCTTGCAAAGTACCATAGTAAGAATGCAAAAGTCCAAGGAATCAAGGTTTATTTTCCTTGAGTTGCCCAATGTGTCAATTTATTCTAATGCTGTATATAATTAATAACCAGGGAAAATGTAAGTTTATGCAGGATTTTCCAATGTCAGTGTTAGAACTTCTTAAATGAAAGAATATGGTATATGTTACTAGAAAGAAAACATAAAGCATAGTTGCTTACAAAACTTACTTCATGGTTCTTTTTTAGCCATCTATAGAGAATTATGTGGAATTCAGGATAGAAGGAGCAGGGTGCTAAACAACTTATGCACACAAGCCTGAATTTTCTTTTGAATGTTACATAAAATGCTATACCCTTACTAAAAGGCCATGATGTGGTTTTACAAAAAACCCTAAATTACCTGGTCATTATAGGTTCAGTGTAATTTATTATTCTGGACCAATTTGCTTGTCTGGTTTATCCCCATTGGGTCCATAAATACATATTGCTGAAAAATGATTTGCATGTGTTTTACTTTGTTAGTATTTTATATTGGTGCTCTAAATTCATGCTTTCAGGTTGGCTGTGTTGTGGAGTGGCTGAGGCCATAGGCTCTAAAAACAAACTTCTGACTTTGCATCTAGGCTTCTTCAAAGTTATTAGATGTGAGGCCTTGAGCTAGTTAGTTTCACTACTGTGCCTCAGTCTCTCATCTGTAATAAGGGATTATGGCAATACCCACCGCACAAAGTTTGTGTGAGCATGAAATGAGCTAATCCATGTACAGTATTTGGAAAAGTGCTTCGTTAATCCATAGCAAGTGGTATCCTGTACGATATCTTTTTTTCTGAATAGAAACTGTATATTACTGAGATATATAGAGCTATATGTTTATTCCAAAGTATTTAAGACTATCAAAATGATATACATTTAAATGTTACGTTCAGTATTTTATTGGTGGTATCCAATAGCACATTAGTGAGTATTTTTATTATTTATAATATACATACCTATGTAATTATACTTAAAGTATGGTACTTTTATATTTGTTTTAGGTGGTTTTCTTTGCTCCTGAAAACATACTCTTTAAAAATATATTTTTTAAAGATAGCTTTTCTGAAAAGTAGATACTCTGGAAAGAAATTTGTCCATTTTTAGCTTTGTAACATCCAAATGTAATGTAAACTCAACTAAAGGAATTTAGTATTTAAATATGTGTGATCTTTTTCTTGATTTGCCAAAGTTTTAATTCAGAAATGACAGATATGAGTATAAACTATGTCAAATAAGTTTTTAAGTAAACATTTCTCTGGAAATGGATGCAAACATTTTGCCTACATGTCTATAGCCACAATCAACCTAAATGCAGCCAATGATAGCTGGTTTGGAAGCTTGAAGGACACAATTCAGCATCAGCAAGGAGAAGCAGTTTGGGTCTCTGAAGGAAAGGTATGTGGCATAGATACTCTGCTGTCAGGTGAGAGTCCACATTGTAAATCTTTTCTCAAGAGGGTTGTGAATGTAGTAAAGGCATGCCTATTTGAAGTAATTCCAGTATATGTGCTAACCAAGTTTGAAATTTTATAAATTCTCTGAAAAGGTAATAAAATGGAGGGGCTTTTAAAAGAAAAACAGAATGTGATATACTCGTTTGCAACCCTACATTCACTTCCTTTTTACTTTTAATGTAGTAACTAGTATTGTATTCCAAGCACACTAATCAGAGCTTACAAGGTCTCTAGCTGAGCTACACCACTTTCCCCTGATGAGGAACACAAAGTGGAGGTGAGAGGTCGAGTAGGAGGGCATGGAGAACATGGTTAAAATTAATAGAAAGAAGAAAAGTGAATAGAAGTGGAGTCATTTGTTTAGAAAGGTTGACAAAGAATGTGTCCTAGGCATTTGAGTGCCGTAGGTGATAAGAGGGTGTTAGGAAACGCGTGTAAGCTTCTAAAATTGGCTAGCTTTTCATCTGTGGATGTAGTTTACACACAGCTCTATTGCAGGGAGGATGCACAGAGAGTATATATATACAATTTCCTATGGTTCTAGGAGCCTTTGGTGCTAGTCTTTTGTAGCCCAACTGAATTGAAGTAGCTTGTGAGACCTTAGAGATATAACCTCACTGCAGAAGTGAGTCAATATGCAGTGAGATAGTTGAGTTCTTGTCTTACCCTTTGGGAACTGCATATTTAGTCAAGGTGTCTAGCATCTCCTGAGCGTTTACAGCCTGCTAAGTCTCTGTGCTAGCCTCCGTGGTGATAAGTTGAATAGGACAGAGCTTCTTTTCTCAAGGATTTGAGAATCTGGTGGCTGAATTAAGAAGTGTTCAGTACAAGGGTGTGTGTGCATTTATTACTAGGAGACAAGTACCAGAAGAAGAAGCTTGAGAAAAGCCAGATTCTGGAAGAAAAGCACACCAGTCTGAGGAATGAGGAAGTGTGACTCAGTAGCATTATGTAGGATGGAGTGGAGGGTTTCTAATTTTAGTCCCTGTCCAAAAATTAACGTAGTAATTTAAAGCCAAGTGATTTCAGGGAAATAAAGGTGACTACCTTTCTAGAAATGACAAGGTTCAGTCACTTGGCTGTGCCCTTGGGAATTTTCTTGAGTCCCTACTCCCAGGAGCCATGACACACACCACTGACCCTCCAAAACAAATTCCTCTAGATGGAAGGGATGGATGATGACCCCGAAGACCGTATGTCCTACTTAACCGCCATGGGCGCGGACTATCTGAGTTGCGACAGCCGCCTCATCAGTGACTTTGAAGACACCGATGGCGAAGGAGGCACCTACACTGACAATGAGCTGGATGAGCCAGCTGAGGAGCCACTGGTGTCTTCCATCACCCGCTCCTCAGAGCCGGTGCAGCATGAGGTGAGGCAAGGCAGGCCATGGGCTATGAGGCCATGGGCAGGAAAAGGAGGTTCTGGTGTTTCGCTTGAGTTCTTCTGAACTGCTGATTCAGGGTACTGTGAAAGGTATTCATAAGGGTTGTAACAGATGACTTCTTAGGAGTCTCATTCCAAGTTAATGCCTGCCAGATTGCAGTAGTGGTCCACAGGAAAGCAGGACAGGAACTCAGTGCTGAGAGAGATTGAGTATCAGCAGTCATCACACCAGTACCCTTGGACTTGGAGGGTAAATTGAACGGCTTTAGGAGCTGATGCTCCAAATTACAGGTGGAACATTACTTTTTAAATACAATATTATTATATTTACTTGTAACCTTTGATTAGATCTCTCTCTCTCTCTCTCTCTCTCTGTACTCTTAGGTATCCTTGGCTTTTCTTCTTCATCCTACCTTTAACCTTTCTAATTTTGCCAAAACTCCTGAGTGTTTCCCCATCAGTTTCCTCTCTCTTGTATTTCAAGTTTTGAGATGAGTTCATAATTAAATATACACATGATCACTTGTACTATGCATCCACTGGCCACTATTCTGAAATTATATCACCAGGCACTAGGTTAGGACTAGAATAATTATTAGTTGCATTTCAGAGAATACTGGGACAATAATCTTTGTAGGTGAGATTATCCCTATATTTAGATAATTATTGCTATAGATTTCCCTTTAACAATTTAGCTCATTTCAGTGAATGTTTTGTTTTTTTTTTCTTTGTGAAACTGAAGTACCAAAAATTAAGTTGAAGATGGAGATAAAATCTACCATGACCAAAAAAAAAATTTAAGGTATACCACTGGATAATTTATAAGGAATAAATTAACTCCTCGATGCCTATAGATATAGATGAGGTAATGCTTAAAAGTGTTAATAACTATACATAACAAAAGAGATTTTAGACTTCAGATTTTAGGTTCTTTTCATACTTCAAAGTTTCCTTTGAAACTTTGGATCCATCTAGTTAAAATGTATCATAAGCACTTGCTAATGAGAATATGCCTGGTATCTGCCTTTCAGTGAAGTATCTCAGTTTACACAAGTTATGACCTTTAATGCAAGTTTTGCACCTCAGATTTTGAACTTGCATGAGTCCTCAGAATTCCAGCAATGCAGATGAGTGCTCATTTTTCTCTGCTGGAATGTTCTTGTGAATGAATCTTTATGTCTTGTAGAGCATAAGGAAACCCAGCCCAGAGCCACAAGCTCAGATGAGGAGGGCTACTAGCAGAGATCAACTTAGGGACAGTAGCCCACCCCCAGCATTCAAACCAGAGCCGCCCAAGGTACGTGGCTGGGAAGCCCAGGATGGGAAGGAAGAGGAAGCAGATACCCCTGGAGTTCCCTGCAGGGCCAGGGAACAGCACACAGAATAAAATAGTGTTGAATTATGTTTTGACTCTCTTACTTCTCTAATAAACCTGCCTTTTGGCCAGTTGGGTGGACCCCCAAATTAGAGAAGGGTGAAAAAAAAAAAAGGGAAAGGAAGGTTTGGGAGAGTGTACAGTTTTAGGACTGTTAGTATTTTTAAGTTAATTAATAATTAATTGATGTAAAAAGATAAAAGTTTGACAAATACTGCATGCCTAGAATCAGCTATCTCAGAATCTGATTTTTTTTTTCTGTCCAGTTAGTATACTGCCCACAATCTGACTTAGATGCACCACAAAATCCTTACTGGTGATTTGTTAAAGAGTCACCACCATTGTTTGCAATGCCTCATATTATGACAGCAGCTTAATTTATTTTTTAAATAAGTCATTATCCAGAACAGAATCAATATAAGAAGAGATGGTGTGTGTCATATGAGGTGTGACAAAAAAAATATGGTGAATGGTTTAAATTAAAAAACTAACTACAATAAAAGACACATTGCCCCTAATCCCCCTCAAAATACTCCCCCTCACTTTGAATGCACTTATCTCATCATTCTTGCCACTTTCTGAAGCAATTTTGGAAGTCCTTTTTTGGGAGTGTCTGAGAAATGGGGAAACTGTTTCATCCTCCATCATGACAATGCTCCGTGTCACACATCACTTTTGGTATGGCAATTTCTGTCAAATAAAAACATTGCAGTGCATTTTTATCCTCCTTATTCATCGGATCTGGCATCATACATCTTCTGGCTGTTCCCCAGAGTCAAAGTTACCATGAAAGGTAAATGTTTTGAATGGATTCAAGCCATAGTGGCAGGCATGACAGCGCAACTAAAGATACGAAAGAGGACTTTCAGCACTGCTTCAGAAAGTGGCAAGAATGATGGGATATGTGTGTTTAAAGTGAGGGGGTATTTTGAGGGGGACTAGTGGCAATGTGTCATTTACTGTAATAGATTTTAAAAATTTAAACATTCACTATATTTTTTGATCATACCTCGTATGATTCTTTATCACCTCTTTGAATCAAAGCTGTGACTATTATAGTCTTTTTCTTACAATCCAAGAAAATTTCTCTATTTAACGCCATAGTTTAGATGAGAAGAATGTATTAATTGATTGTGTGAGCTATCAGAAGTAGTTAGTGGTCTCATAAAATGTATCAGTGAAAATTTATAAGCAGGCTTAAGATCACAGAGTATGAAGGGAAAGTGGCCATTAGCTTTATATGCAGTCCCCACCCCAGTTTTATTCATGACTGGACATGGGTCTCACCTCTAGGCTAGGGCATATACCCTCAATGTGGTGTGAACTCAGGAGACCACTCTTGCACCCTAAAGCCTGGTTTGTTCTGAGATCTCCAAAATTCTAATTCCTTCCAGTGTGAAAGTAGGTGTGATCTACCTCTGGCACTTGCAGGGCTCCCAGCTCTTCCCCAGCATCCTCTTGGTTTCCAGAGCTCTTAATACTCTTCTGTAAGAAGTGAGTTGTAGGAATCAGGATACCCGCCCAAGTGGCTGTTTGCCCTGCCATACTGGAATGGTTTTTGTTGAGCACCTTTGGAAACTGATCAGGAAACGGAGTATATTAAATCACTAATATAAATGTGAAAATAAACTCAAAGCCCACGGTAAAAAAATGTGTCATTGCTCTCTGCAGGCCAGAACCCAGAACAGAGAAGAGTTCTTTGACTACTGGAGAACTTACGAATACAAGTCAAATTCTCCCCCATTCCCTGTGGGCAACGACATTCCTGGGGCTTCTGCCAAGGGTCATCCTCCTCCTGTTGCAACGAAACCTGCCTTTGGCCGGTCCATACTGAAGCCCTCCACCCCTGTCCCTCCCTCAGAGAGTGAGGAGGCGGGAGAGGGAAGTGAGGAGCAAGATAACACACCCAAGTCTGTCCTGGGCAAAGTGAAAATATTTGAGAAGATGGATCACAAGGCAAGATTACAGAGGATGCAAGAGCTCCAAGAAGCACAGAATGCAAGGGTAATTGTTTCTAAACCACTAGGTTACCTTAGCATGTCAGCGATAAGTGTTTTAAATGGGTGTCATTACACTATAATTTGCAGTCCTTTTTCCACTCTCACAGATGTAAAAGGGATGTTCATATGCATTATACCAAAGGTATATCCTGTGTGTGTCATTTCAGATTGTCAGCTGTTTGTGCATTCCTTTTTCTTTCAGTCAAGGAAGCCTAACAAGATAGGTGAACATGATTCTGCTCTTTGTACTTTACCTTTATTTTGGGTTCTGAAATGTGAAAGTGTGACAAGAGAATCGGTGCCCCTCAGAAATAATTTTTTATTAAAACGTTTGTTATGTTTATTCAGCAGAGTTCTAATCTCCCAAATTTGCCATAGAAACCAAGCAGAACTCAGATTCTAAAATGGATAGGCCCATACATTGTACTTTTTGATACTATTTCTATTTTTGTACCATGTACACATTTAACCTTTCAAAAGTCAAAGAAGAATTTAGGTAGAAGTCTGTGGAACATACTGTACCCAGTGAATATGGGAGTTTTCTTCATTTAAGTATGTCGCTACAACAGCAGTGCTTCTTAGCATTTTTCTTCTTTTTTTTTAATTTGGTAAAATATATATAACATAAAATTTACCATTTTAACCACCTTACCTATTCATTGGCATTACATACTTTCACATTCTTTTTTTATTTTTTTATTGTTAAATTTACTGGGGTGACATTGATTGGTAACAATTAGACAGTTTCCGGATGTACAAGTCCACATCACATCACCCATGCATCACATTATGTGCCCTTTTTTTTTTAAGATTTATTTTTATTGTTTTTGACAGAGAGACAGACGGAGAGGAGGAGGGCCCAGATCAGTCTCCATAGTTGACAGCATTAGTTTTCCATATAGTTTCACTCCACCGGTGGGCATGGGGCTACGCAGGGCAGGAACTGGGCTGGGAGCCTCCCGCATAGGCCCCGACAAGAACTGAACTGGGTGCACACCCCAGTTCAACATATGGGTCTTCCTGGGCCGGAGCCGGAATTCGATCCTCGGTGTCCAGGGCTGCGAAGCAAGCGCTTAACCTGCTGAGCCATCCCGGCTTCCCCATCTTTCACATTCTTGAGCAAATGTCTTCATCATCCATCTTCAGTCTTTTTCGTCCTTCCCAACTGAAACTCTATCAAACTATTGAACAATTATTCTCTGTTTCACACCTACTCCCATTGACCTCTGATAATCATTCTATTTTTTCAGTGTGATTTTGATTACATAGCAACTTCATATAAGTGGAATCATACAATATTTGTCCTTTTGTTACTGGCTTATTTCACTTCATGTAATGTCATCAAGGATCATCCATGTGGCAGAATTTCATTGCTTAAAACATTTTTCCTATTTGACATGTACCACTAGACATCACACTGCAGCGTGGACACTAGAGAGTTGCTTCTATTTTTCCCATCTCCTTCAAATGGTATTAGAAAATTGGACTGGCAGGAAATCAGAAAGCTGCCTTTTCCACTGTTTATTCTTTCCCTGTTGTTCTTTTATTCTTTTTTTAATCACAGATTGAAATTGCTCAGAAGCATCCTGATATCTATGCAGTTCCAATCAAAACCCATAAGCCAGACCCTGGCGTGCCCCAGTATACAAGGTAAGGGCTGCCTGGCAGGAATAGATCTCCAAGAGGGACTTGGACTCCTAAGAAAGAACTTTCTTCATCTGCATTTGAAAATAATAAGTTTTTTTACTCCCAGTCAACCTTACTTATTTAGACAAATTTAATTGTAAATGCACACTATCAAAATTTTATGGTGATTTTGCTTGTCTGCAAAGTAATACTGACAAAGCGTAATCATTGACATTTCAAGGGAGTCCCCTTTGACACACTGGAGCATAAATATGTTGTGTTAGGAGAGCACCTGAGTAAAATCCCTGGGGCCTTTATTGGTGTTTTCTGGCTCTTAGCCACATTCCTTAACTCTTTTCCGTAGCAAAGTCAGGCTGCCTGTGCTGAACTGTGGTCTGCAGGAAAGGTGACTGTCAGTTGACCAGTATTGGTAAGATGCTGCATTTGAAAAAAGCTACATAAGCATTAGGAAGTACTACAGTGTTTTCCTATTGAGTTTTACATTGGATCATTTCTTGCTTCCAAAAATAGTAAAAAAAAAAAAAATCACATTTCTTATGGTTGTTTTGACTGGAAGCTAGAGCCTAGTTTTATAGCAATAGAAAAGTAGGCAAATTTCTCTCCCAATTGAACAGTGGCACCTGTGCCAGTGAACTTAGGGGTGGGGTGTGCACCCCTCCCTGTCTAGCTAGGAAACTCTTAGGTTAGGGAGCACCTGAGTGGCTTCCTCCGTCACTTCCCAAGTGGGCATCAGCCTTAACTGATTACTCTTATCCCTATTCCCATAACTCTGTGACCCTAAAGTGGGGCCAGGAGTGTCCCTGGTTTGTCAGAACAGTGTGGCGGGGTAAGTGGTGTTGGGTGATTGCCCATTCACTGTGCATTGAACCCTCTCAATTTTTTAGTTCCAGACCCCCCGAGCCACAGAAAGGTCCTTCCAGACTCCATCAAGATTCTGTAAGAAGCTACAGCAGTGACGTGGAGGAGGAAGAGTACCGCCAGCAGCTGTCAGAGCACTCGAAGCGCGGATATTATGGCCAGCATTCCCTGTATCGGGACACAGAACTGTAGGTGTCTGAAAATGGACTCTTCTGTACCCCACTGCTGCTACTTCAGAGGCAAACTCCTGTGGAGTCACAGGATGGTTCTCTCCAGTTAAAATGCACTGTGGAAAGTAGTGGGATCTGAGCTCTGTTCAGGGACAGCCAGTGCAAATTCTAAACTGAAGGCTCTATTTGTGAAACTGGGACTGGGGAATTTATAGCTTTTTGCTCCAAATTCAGAGAAACACTACAGTTTGATACTGTTACCTGTAACCTTCAGTGGACCAAAATCTGTATTAATTCTGTTTGCGTATTTTTAACATGTATATTAAGAAGCAATAACTATTTTTCCTCATTAATAGCTGCCTTCAAGGACTATTGCAGTGTAAGTGAGAATGTGAAACAACAAAGGGAATAAAACTACTGTTGGACTCCAACTACCCGTATTTTCCGGTGTATAAGACAACCCCCTAATTTTACAGTTAAAACATAGGTTTAGGCCTATATTCGCTGTATAAGACTACAGCCTCGGAAGTGGGGGGTAGTCTTATACAGCGAATATAGGCCTAAACCTATGTTTTAACTATAAAATTAGGGGGTCATCTTATACGCCCGGTCGTCTTATACGCCGGAAAATATGGTAAATTCAATGAAGTATTTTATTACAACTCGAAGTGCCTTTGATGAGAAGTATCTTAAATTATCCTCTTTTGAAGCTTTGTGTAAAGCCATAATGGACAAAAGCTTTTGATTAAATTTTTATACCAGTTTAATAGCTATGCTTTTCTCTGCACTGTGTTGTCTTTTCAAGGCACATGTTTGTAATATTTTCTATAAATTCTGACTGTATATATAACTTTTCTTGGTAGTTTGGCTACCAGTGCTAAATAGCTTGAAGACCAAGATATTGGTATAGAAATTTTTTCTTTGTATAAAACAGTGTGCTCCACAAAAGCAAAGAACTTGAGAAAAACACATTTTATTTCCAAAAGTTTGTGTATTCACAACAATAGTTTTATAATTTAATAAAAAGGGAGACATTGCAATTAATTAATTTGCTTTGTATTGAATTTCTGCTCTTAAATCCTATTTTAAAATGCAACTTTTATTTCAATTACTGATCATAAAAGTGAGAACATGCCCATTGCTGAATACTGGAAAATGGAGATTTAGGAAAAACAAAATAAAAATATAATCAAATCTCATAATTTTGGTACATTTCCTCCAATTATCTATTTGTGGATGTCTGTGTGTTATACATAGGGTGAACTGTCTACAGTTATTTTAGTCTTTATATTTAACATTCTTTTATGAACATATCTCTCAGGTAGTTAAAATTCATGTAAACATCATTGCTAATAGCTATAGAATAATATATTGTGTTTTGTAAGTAGACTGTTCTGCTATTATTGGCTGTTTGTATTATTTCCAGTTTTTTTCCCCTTTTACATGAAATACACCTCTTTGTATATAGTCCGTTTTTGTACATCAGTGATCAGCATTTCAATTCTTTTCTTAAGGTGGGTTCTCAGAAGTGGAATTATTAAGTCTCTTAGTGTTTATTATCAGATTGCTTCCTAAAAAAGTTGCATTAATTTATACTTCCACATTCTCTTGAAAAAAAATTTTTTTTTATTATTATTTATTTTTGACAGAGAGAGAGAGAGAGAGAGATACAGAGACAGAGACAGAGAGAGAACCGAACTGGGGGAGCTCCCAGTTCAGCACATGGTTCTGCACGGTCCAGGGCCGGGATTCGATCCCTGGTCCCCAGCGCTGCAAAGTGAGCGCTTAACCCACTGAGCCATCCCGGCTTCCCCTTTTTTAAAAAAAAAAAAATTTTTTTTTTTTTTATTATTTATTTTCACATTCTCTTTTTAAAGGCTAAAATGTTTAGAATTTAAGCAAGATAGCCTAGGAATTTAGGCTTGTGTGACTCAAAAGTATACTGAATCAAGAAAAGGAAAAGAGTTTTGGTTCTATTAAGGGTCTTTTTAAATGTGAATTGACAAAAAGGTGTTAAGTTTGTGTTTTAGTCGAGTTAGAAATTCAGCTTACTCATAACTGAGTTACAGTATATAATAAATACATCTATGGTTGTGCCTCTGGGTGCTGAAATTAGTAAGCCATTTATACTCATACCTTGAATTTCTGAGCAGTCCTCAAGGCATTGACTCAAATCTGCATATTCCATATTTCTATCCATAAAAGAAAACTTTTGTGGATAGAAAAAGAATATACAGGTTAAATATATGATGACTTAGCTTGCTTATGGCCTTCAAATGTGGGAATGAGCCCTTTTGCACACCTAAGAAGGGGAGGAGAGGAGGATTTTCAGCAGGAACTGAATAAAAGAATCAAAAACATTTATATAGATATGGAATTAGCACTATCCATGTATAATGCGCGTTCTTATTTTTCCCACAAATTTGAGCCCCAAAAGTGTTCATTATCACAGCAAAATATGGTACTTGTAAGAATGATTTTGGAGGTCTGTTTTTTCCTGTGTTCTTTCATGTAGACCAGTAGCACAATGCCAAGGGCCACTCAGTGGAGTCCTGTCAAGAGCACCCAAAGTTGTGCAGAATTGCCACTCTGCAGTCTGGCCTAATTCAGAGATCAATTCTAGACTATCTAGTGCCAATACCTCTCAGATAGCAATATGACATGGATAAATCTCGAGGTGAACATGAACTCATCATTCTGGAAAATCCATTTTACTCAAAAGATTTTGGTGGGGAGGGTTGAAATGATAGATTGTACAGCAGAATCCAAACTTCCCACTAATTTGTAAGATAAAACATTGTACATTTGAAATTTTGCCCTCAATGTGTCTCTTTGGGCTATGTTCTCTACCTCTACACCCCTTCCCAGAGACTTCCAGTGTCTTCATAGTAGTCATACTTCACAAGCACTATGGTTAGCCTCTGCCAGTTAGAGAAGTGCTGCATAATTTTACATCCATCCCTGTTTTCTGTTTCTGTCAACAACACTGAATTTGTTTGAATGAACAGCAGTAATTTGGGGATTGGGGTGGGTTTAAATTTAGGTAGCATAACACAAGACCAGGCTTTGAGTATACGTTGTTTGGAAAATACAAGGAAGCTGCAATGGAAGACCAGACTTAATCCCACCAAGAAACACAAGTGAACAAGATAAAACGTCTCAGAGTTTTTCCACAGAAGCCATGTGGAAGCTGGACTATTTGTTCATCAGTTGGCTTCAGCCTAAAGAGGGCAGCTCTGTGCACTTGTTCCTGCCAGCCCGCCTGCCCGCCTGCCTGTCTGCCTGTATGAGTTGGGGAGAGAGTGTCTTCATCCTACTTTAAAAAAAGAAATGTAGACAGGTAATTGAAAGGCCGGAGTTCCCAGCTGTCCAAGGCCCAGGGAAAGGAACCCTGATGTTATAGCATGCTATCATGATGATAATTGGGCTGTGCGTCTACTGATTCTTTTCTTCCAAGGTGAGAGGTTTTTCTGCAAAGAATCTTAGGATAGGCTGGGAGAGACAGTAGAAGAACTAGAGACTAATTCTCTAGGGGGAGTGCATGGAGGCAGGCATGGGGCAGAAGCCTCCATACCTGTATTAGCCAGGGTTCTCCAGAGAAGCAGAATGTGTGTGTATATATATATATAGAGAGAGAGAGAGAGAGAGAGAGACAGATCTGTTTTAAGGAATTGGCACATAATTGTGGAAGCTTGGTAAATACAAAATCTGCAGGGTAGGCCAGTAGGCTAGGAGAATTTCTTCCAGCTCTGCTCAGGAAAGTCAGTCTTTGGTCTATATTCAGGCCTTTCACTGTTTGGATAAGGCCCACCACATTATGGAGTACAGTCTGCTTTACTCAGAATCTGTTGATTTAAATGTTAATGTCATCCCCAAAACACCCTTACAGAAACATTCAGAACATTTAACTGAATAATCTGGTCCCCATGGCTTCTCCCAACCATACAAATTAATCATCACAATATCCCGTCTCTACCTTGAGGGCCACCTTGCTGCTATACTTTTGTTTAGTGTTAAAGTATGAATGAACGAAGGAATGTATGAACTAGAGGGAGAATTACCTATATTTACACACGTATAGATTTTATTTATATGCTTTATATATGCATATATTATATATTTGTATTTGTTTTAAATACAAAAGACTAAATGAGTAGAAAAGACTTAAAAATTAAGAGAAAACGAAAGGAATAAGAAAGAGATTCAAATAATATAGTCGAGAAATCCCAATAAAAATAGACTGTCAGTTAACTGGCACCCATGGGGATTGGTAGATGCCAGATAAAGGTACCTTATTTTTCCATGTATAAGAAGATACTTTTGTCTAAAATTGTTAGACCAAAAATTGGGTGTTGTCTTACGCACGGGAGTAACCTGTGTATTGATTTTTTGTTGTTGTTTTTTAAAAGATTTTGTTGTTTTGAGAGGAGAGAGAGAAAAGGTGGGAGGGCCCAAAGCAGTCTCCCTAGTTGTACATTATTAGTTGTGACATAGTTTCATTCCACACAGGTGGATATGGGGCCTCACGGGGCAGGAACCAAACTGGGGGCCTTTTGCATGGGAGGCAAGAACCTCTGCCATCATCCCAGTGGTTACCAGTTGTGCCACAATTCAGCCTATGGTTTTGCACGGGCCAGGGCCGGATTCAATCCCCGGACCTTGTGGTTGCAAGGCAAGAGCTCAACCTGCTGAGCTTCCCTGGCCATCTCCCATTTTCTTTTTTTTAATTATTTATTTATTTATTTATTTATTTTTTGACAGAGAGAGAGAGAGAGAGAGTGATACAGAGATAGAGACAGAGAGAGAACTGAACTGGGGGCACTCCCCAGTTCAGCATATGGGTCCACACGGGCCAGGGCTGGGATTCGATCCTCAGTCCCTGGCGCTGCAAAGTGAGCGCTTAACCCACTGAGCCATCCCGGTTTCCCCATCTCCCGTTTTCTTAATGTTGGATTAGAAAAGTAGGAGTCGTCTTATATATAGGAGTGTCTTATACATGAAAAAATACAGTAAATACACTATTAACTGGAACTCAAGCAACCAGCACTGTCAAGCAATCAGCAAATTGGAGAATCTACTGTATTTGACATTTAAAAATAATATTAAGGGAAAGCCAGGATGGCTCGGGATTAAGCGCTCTCTTTACAGCCCTGGAGACCAAGGATCGAATCCCGACTCAGTCCCATGTGGACCCATATGCTAAACTGGGGTGTGTTTCCCATGCAGGAGGCCCCCAGTTTTGTTTTTGCCCCCTGGTTCAACCCCTGGCTTGAGAGGGCATGCCTTCCATGCAGAGGCCTCCAGCTCAGTTCCTGCCCTGCACGGTCCCTGCCCACCTGTGTGGAATGAAACCATGTTGAAAACTGATGATGTACCACTATGGAGACTGCTCTGGGCCCTCTCCTGTGTCTCTGTCTGTCTCTGTCAAAATAAAAAAATATTCAATGAAATACATGAGATTTAAAGAAATATGTATGTAAAAGCACAATTTGCATTCCACAAACTAGTGATACATGACAATAGTGACACATGGCAATAGTAGCATTTTGGTATTTATTTTGTGCAATACAAAGTAAGATGTTTCACTGCTTCTACATTGTTCTCGGATGTAGAGCTAAAACATTCTAGCTAATTAGCCTGGGTCAGTAAATGTATGAGAAATGATAAACAAGTATTATAGCCCCTGACTTTTGGGGTAGTTTGCTATATAGCAATAGAGCCCAAATCCTTTTTCAGGTAACTCACTCTTAGAATTTCAAAGGACAACTTGCCCCAATACTTCTCTTGAATACTCTACTTGTCCTGCCACTTGGAATACCCTTCCCTTTCTCTCACCATCTTCAAAATCCTAGTCCTTTTCCAGATTCAATTAATAAATGCCACACTTTCTGTCAGGTCTTCTTTGATGCCCCCAATCAAATTTAACAGTGACTCCTTCATGGGCTGACCATATTTCCTTGAGACAAAATGGAATATTGGAATGACAAAAATAGGATAGACATATGTAATATTCTGTATTATGAAGAAGTAAGACAATAACAAAAGTTTTATTACATGAACATATTGAGCTAACAATTATTCTTTAATAACAACACATAGAAAAATGTAAGTAGACATCATCAAGGTGGTAGCATGAGAGGAGCTATTGAAACCTCTCCTGAAAAGAACAACAAACAAAACAATATTCAACTAAAGAATACCTAAGCAACACGCAACCTCATCTGAGAGACCCACTCATCATAAGAAAATACCTAAAGGAGACGTCATCAAGATAGCGGTGTGAGAGGAGCTCTTGAAACCTCTCCTGGAAAGACAACAATTTAAACAACTAAATTCCAACCAGAGAATCCCTAAGTAGCACACAGCCTGGGCTGAGAGACCCAAGAAAGTTCCTAAAGCTGGAGAAACGGAGGCAAGGGAGAAAGAAAGAAAGGGAGCAGTGCGGGGACACGGATGGAGGTGGGAGTGCGGGGACACGGGTCCAGGAGCAGAACAACTCTGGGCGGGTTGGAGGCCTGGAACGGATGGAGGCAGAGGCGTAGACGCCAGAGCATGGGGTGGATGGAGAAAGTGGGGCACAGCTGACGAAAGCGAAAGGCCCTGGTGGGAGTGCGGGGAGTTCAGCCAGGGTGTGGGGAGGGAGGCCAGAGTGCAGGGCAGGAGGAAGGAGTGGGGGCAGGAGGCCAGAGCATGGGACAGGAGGCCTGAGTGAGGCCCAGCAGCAGCCAGAGATCAGTGCCGGTGACCGGAGTGAAGATCCGGCTGCCAGCGCTGGAGTCGAGTGATTGGAGCTGTGGGCCCTCAGAGCGTGAGGCTGGCAACTGGAGCTGGAGGCAGGTGTTCTGGTGGCTGGAGTGCTGACACCAGGAGTGTGATGGCGGCTGAGGTGCAGAGTGGGCCTCAGTGAGGTGAGGCCCCAACCAGAGCACTGCCTTGCCTTGGACACAGAGCCTGGTTGCTTCCCTTTGCTGTCTCCCAGGGATTGCCCTGCAGGCCTCGCCCATGGTGGGCCTTCAGTGAGCTGCTGCCAGGAAGCCGCCAATACCCTGTGACGCAATCAGGCCTGTGCCTTTACCAACAAGCCTCACCCCCACTGTTCATGCTGAAGCCAGCAGAGGGAGGCAGGTCATCATTACCCTATGAAGCTAACCGACCTGCGCCATTCCGAACAAGCCCTGCCCCCACCTGTCCTGCTAAAGCCAGCAGAGGAATCTAGGTGTGGCAGCTTCTGATAGCAGTGGGATCTCAGAGGCATAGAATACCATCACCCACAGTACCTTCCCAAAGAGGAGGCATACAGAGACAAGGGCAACTGAGTCAGAGAAGCTCATCTCCTAGGAACTCTCCCACTGTGAGAAAACAAAATAAATAAGAGGAAATACCATAAGACACTAACACCAGCTAGGAAGTAAAAAAAAAAGATACCTTAACATCTACCAAGGGAAAAGTCCTCATGTCCAGGAACCGAAACGTTCCAACAGCGATGAATACCCCTTTGAACAAAGGAGCTCGAAAAGAAAGAGAGAAACCTCCAGAAAAGGAATTTAAATATATGGAATTATATGAGCTAAATGCCAGAGAATTCAAGGATGCAATTATAAAAATACTCAAAGAGATCAGAGAAAACTGGGGGAATACACAGAAGGAGCTAAGTGATCTCAGGAAGAAAACGGAATCTATGAAAATGATGCAAATAGAAATTCTGGAGATAAACAACACAATAAAAGAAATGAAAAATGAAGTAGCTAGCATAGGAAGCAGAGCTGACCAGATGGAGGAAAGAATTCGTAAAATCAAAGACAAAACTTGGAAATGTCACAGAAGGAAGAAGAGAGAGACCTAAAAGCTAAAAGAAATGAAAGATATCTACAGGAACTATCTGACTTCATTAGAAAAAAATAATATAAGAACAATAGGTATTCCAGAGGGAGCAGAGGATGAGATGGGCACAGAGAATATACTCAGACAAATAGTAGTAGATGAAAACTTCCCAAATCTATGGCAAGAACTGGAACCTCAAATCCAAGAAGGAAGCAGGACTCCTAGTTACTTGAATCCTAACAGACTCTCTCCAAGGCACGTTGTACTGAAGATGTCAAAGGTCTAAGACAAAGAAAGAATCCTCAAGGCAGCCAGGACAAAGAATACCATAATCTATAAAGGAACACCTATCAAACTATCATCAGATTTCTCAACAGAAATTCTACAAGCAAGAAGGGAATGGAACAAAGTATTCAAAATATTAAAGGAGAAAAATTACCAGCCAAGAATCCTATACCCAGCAGAGTTATCCTTTAGATATGAAGGAGTAATAAAGACCTTTTCAGACATACAAAAACTGAAGGAATTCTCCAGCACAAGGTCAGCATTTAAAGAAATACTGAAGGAGGCCATTGGACCTAAAACAAAAAGTAAAAGTAAATAGGGATAAACTGGAACAACAAAAATATAAAAAGGGGAGGAAGTAAAGACTTAAGTTTCCAAAGAGAAAGGACAAAAGAAACATCCTTAAGAAATGGAACCACTGCATGTATGAAACTTTTCTTTTACTTAGAGGTCATGGTAACGAAAAAAGAACTTAGAACTGGGACACATAACAATAGAAGAGAATACAGAAAAAACAGTCATACACACCATCAAACTAAAATAATGGGAATAAAAAAGCAAAGAAGCAATAAAAAAAAAGAGCTACCAGAACATAAAAGGTAAAATGGCTATAGAAAACCTCATATATCAATCAAAGCCCTAAATGTAAATGGACTGAACTCACCAATGAAAAGACACAGAGTAGCAAACTGGATTAAAGAACAAAAAACAAACTTATGCCGTCTACAAGAGACACACCTCAGCTACAAGGACAAACAGATTCAAGGTGAAAGGGTGGGAAAAAATGCTCCAAGCAAATGCCACCCAGAGAAAAGCAGGGGTAGCCATACTTTTAGAAGACTTCAGGATCAAAAAGATAATAAGAGACAAAAATGGACATTTCATAATGATAAAGGGGACAATAGAACAAGAACATACTACACTTATGAATGTATATGCCCCCAACCAAGAAGCACCAAAATTTACAAAGCAACTACTAACAGATCTAGAAGGAGAAACTGACAAAAGCACAATTATAGAAGGGGACTTAAACAGCCCATTGACAGCCATAGACCGATCGTCCAAACAGAATATACACAAAGAAATAGCAGCTTTAAATGATACATTAGAGCAACTGGACATAATTGACAGTTACATGATACTTCATCCTAAAACACAGGACAATACATTTTCAAGAATAGACCACATGCTGGGACACAAAGCTAGCCTCAGCAAATTTAAGAAGATGGAAATCATACCAAGTGTATTCTCTGATCACATAGCTTTGAAATTGGAGATCAACTACAAAAAGAAAGCAAGAAAAACCACATATACATGCAGATTAAACAACATGTTATTAAAAAATGACTGGATTAAAGAAGAAATAAAAGAAGAGATTAAAGAAAACATAGAAACAAATGACACTGAAAACATAACATACCAAAATTACTGTGATGCAGCAAAAGCAGTAATAAGAGGGAAATTTATATCATTACAGGCCTTTATCAAGAAATAAGAAAAATCACAAGTAAACAACCTAATAGCACATCTTCAAGAACTAGAAAAAGAACAAAAATCACCCAAAGCCAGCAGAAGGAAGGAAATAATACAAATTAAAGCAGAACTAAACGAAATAGAGAATAAAAAAAAAGCAATAGAAAAAATTAATGCAACAAAGAGCTGGTTCTTTGAAAAACTTAATAAAATTGACGAACTCCTGGCTAGACTCACCAAGGGAAAAAAGAGTAAACACACAAATAATCTGAATTAGAAATGAAAGAGGGGAAATTGCAACGGATATCACAGAAATACAAAGGATCATTAAAAAATACTATGAAGGAGTATATGCCACCACATTTTGCAATCTAGAAGAAATGAGCAAGTTTCTAGAAGCATATAGTCTACCTAAACTGAATCAAGAAGAACCGGATAACCTAAACAAACCAATCAACAGTAAGGAAATTGAAGCAATCATCCAAACCTTTCGAAAAGCAAGAGTTCAGGACCAGATGGTCTCACTAAGGAGTTTTACCTGGCATTCAAAGAGGAACTAACACCTATCCTCAATTAAAAAAAAAAAAAATTGAAGAAGAGGCAATACTTCCCAACTCATTCTAAGAGGTCAACATTAACCTAATACCAAAGCCTGGTCAGTACATCACAAAAAAAAACAAAACTAAAGACCAATATCTCTGAGGAACACCGATGCAAAAATCCTAAGCAAAATAATAGCAAATAGAATACAACAATGCATTAAAATGATTATATATCACGATCAAGCAGGATTCATCCTAGGAGCACAAGGATGGTTCAACATATGCAAATCGATACACCACATAAGCAAAATTAAAGATAATCAAGAATCAGTAAAGATAATGAAAGAATCAGGAAACATATGACCTCACTTATAGGTGGATTGTAAAAATGAAAGTAACAAAGACACAAAAATTTATGGACACATGCAATAGTTTGGTGTTTACCTGAGGGAAGGGGAGGAAGGGGGAGGGAGAGTGTGGGGTGAAGGTGGGAGTGGGCACCAGATATATGGTGATGGAAGGAGAGCTGATTCTGTGTGGTGAGCACGTAATACACTACATAGGTGATATAATGTAGATTTGTACATCTGGAAACTAATTGTCACCAACCAATGTTACCCCAGTAAATTTAACAATAAGAAAGAAAGAAAGAGAGAGAGAGAGAGAGAGAGACAGAGAGAGAGAGACAGAGAGAGAGAGAAGGAAGGAAGAAAGAAAAAGATAAAAACCATATAATTATATCAATTGATGCAGAAAAAGCATTCAACAAGATATAAAATCCAGAGGAGATCAAAGATGGCGGCATGAGAGGAGCACACCAATAACTGCCTGGGAAGGGCCTTGTGAACAGAGGGGAATCCACAAGCGAAACCCTGAGAAGAAACCTCAACTAAGAGAACCACACAACGCAGAACAACACCCAAAGGTTAGAGAAAAAAGGGGAGAGCGGGAGAGGAAAAGGGAAGCAGCGGTTAGGGGACAGAGACTCGGAGCGCGGCCCGGGGCCGGCAAAAACAAAGGGGGATTGGGGGACTACGGTCAAAGTGGAGCGGGATCGAGGGCGGGCTGGAAGCCAAGACCTAGGGAGCATGGAAGCCCCACAAGACTGTGGAAAATTTAACATCAGATCTCAAGGGACAGCAAACAGTGCCCTAATCAGGTCACAGAGCCTAAATGAAACAGGGACTGTGGAGCAGGGCGGCTGCACTTCCCGGCGGGCAGGGTGAGAGCAGGGCACCAGCCCACAGCAGCTCAGCACCCCTGATTTACGGAGGAGATTGACTGTGAGGGAGCGCCTTCTGAGGACAGGGCTCTTGGAGTGAGGGCTGGGGCTTGAGTGGGCATAGCTGCATTGGACGTGCTTAGAGTGAATCCGGGGGTCTCAACAGAGCCGGGAGCATAGAGCGGCTGCCGCCAGAGCTATGGCCTTTGCGCACAGAGCTTTCGGCGCCCCACCCACCGGGCCACTGCAGCACTGCTGCCTGCTCGCGAGTGCGCAACTCAGCTTTTGGCGCCCCACCCACAGGGCCGCAATGACACCGCTGCTTGCTTGCCAGCGCGCAATTGGGCTTTTGGTGCCCCGCTCACCAGGCCGCTGCGGCACCGCTGCCAGCATGCAAGTGCGCAACTGGGCTTTCAGCGCCCCGCCCACCGGGCCGCTGCAGCACCACTGCCTGCTCGCCAGCGCGCTACAGGGCTTTTGGCGCCCTGCCCACCGGTCTGCCACAGCACCGCTGCCTGCGCGCAAGACCAGCTTTTGCCGCCCTGCCCACCAGGCCACTGCAGCACTGTTGCCTGCTCGCGAGTGCGCAACTGGGCTTTTGGCGTCCCGCCCACCGGGCCTCTGGGGCGTTGCAGCCCGCGCGCGCAACTGGGCTGCCAAACGGATTGCCGCAGCGTCATTGCCTGCACACAGGACTGTGCGGCCGACCAGGGCCTCTGCTAAGCCCCAGCCCATCCAAATGCTGCCCTGCGGGCGTGGCTTACAGATACTATTGAAGGAGGGGCAGCCAGGCAGAGGAGAGAAAGACCAGAGCTCCTGCGCCCCGCCCACACAGAAACACCGGACCCCTGCTGAAAGAGGAATCTGCTATTGTGTCTCAGGCCTGCCCTAGCTCCTAATCACATGCCCCACCCCCTGTCCACACCTTTACTACCCTGCTATCTAACAGCTAACACAGCAACCTGAAGTGCCCCAGGACACAGAAGCTGTCTGCTTCCCACAACCCAATCCCAAAATCTCCTCCAACAACTGAGCCCAAAAGAAAAAATAAAGAGAAGCCCATCTGATAGGCAAACACTCAGAGGGAAAACAGACTCATGCGTAAAGCAAAAAGAACCACATCAAACAAAATGCACACCTCAGAATCCAAAGCCCCTCCAGAAGATCAGGGGCAGTCTTTAGTAAAGGACCTTGCACACTTGGAATCAAATCTAAGTGAAACAGAATTCAGGGCTGCATTAATCAATACACTCAGAGAGCTCACTCAATGCTGGCAAAGTACCCAGACACAGTTAAATGACCTCAACAAGAAATTTTCTGAGCAAAATGAGTACTTTACCAACAAAACTGAGAAGCTACAGCAGAACCAAAACGAACTCCTTGAACTGAAAGGCATCATGGGAGAGCTGAAAAAAGAACTAACCAGCATAAGAAACAGGGCTGACCAGCTAGAGGAAAGGATGAGTGAAATTGAAGATACAAACATGGAAACGTCACAGAGGGAAGAAGAAAGGGAAAGGAAAATCAAGAGAAATGAAAGAGCCCTACAAGAACTTTCTGACTCCATCAGAAAGAACAATATTAGAATAATAGGGGTACCAGAAGGAAGCGAGAAGAAATCTTCTCAGAGTCTACTAAAACAAATAGTGGATGAAAATTTTCCTAATCTGTGGAAGGAAATACAGTCCGAAATCCAAGAGGAAAGCAGAAGCCCTAACTAACTAGACCCTAGCAGATCTTCTCCAACGCACACTGTTCTGAAGATAACAAAAATCAATGACAAAGAAATAATCCTCAAGGCTGCCAGGGAAAAACAAAACATAACTTTCAAAGGAAAACCTATCAGGCTGTCACCAAACTTCTCAGCAGAAACTCTGAAAGCTAGGAGGGAGTGGAGCCCAATCTTCAAAATATTAAAAGAGAGAAATTTCCAGCCAAGAATTAACTATCCAGCAAAATTAACCTTTAGATATGAAGGAGGAATTAAGTCCTTTACAGATACACAGAAGCTGAGGGAATTCTCCAGCTCAAAACTGGCACTCCAAGAAATACTAAAGGAGGCTATCCGACCTGAATCAAGAAATCAAAATAAATGGAGAAAAGTTGGGACAACAACAAAATAAAAAGGAAGGAAGAGATGGATACAGGATATCCTCATATATCAATCATCACCCTGAATGTAAATGGACTGAATTCACCAATAAAGAGGCACAGGATAGCAGACTAGATTAAACAGCAAAATCCAACCATATGCAGCCTACAAGAGACACACCTCAGCCACAGGGACAAACATAGACTCAGGTTAAAAGATGGAAAACAATACTCCAGGCAAATGGCAGTCAGAGAAAAGCTGGAGTGGCCGTACTGATTTCTGATGAAAAAGACATCAGGATGAAAAAAATAATAAGACATAAAGATGGACATTACATCTTGATAAAAGAAACAATACAACAAGAAAACATCACACTCATCAATATATATGCTCCGAATCAGGAAGCACCAAAATTTATAAAGCAACTACTAACAGATCTAAAAGGAGAATTTGACAAAAAAACAATTATAGTAGGGGATCTAAACACCCCCTTGACAACATTGGACAGATCATTTAAGCAGAAACTAAATAAGGAGATTGCAGCTTTAAATGATACACTGCAGGAAATGGACATAATTGACATTTACAGGTCATTCCATCCTACAACAAAGGGCTATACATTTTACTCTAGTGCACATGGAACATTTTCAAGGATAGACCATATCCTGGGACTTAAATCCAACCTCACCAAATTTAAGGGCATCCAAATCATAC
>PVKE010012525.1:0-38167 GCA_004027555.1 Craseonycteris thonglongyai | reverse complement strand
AAGCAGTTTTGCAGATGTTTGCTTCCTCTTTCTTGATGGACCGCACTGTAGATTCATTCACCCCGTCATGGCGTGCCACAGATGCATCACTTCTGCCCTCTTTGATCATATCTAAAAGTTTCACTTTTTCGCTGATGGTCATCATCTTCTTCCTCTTGGGCGCCCCGGAGGAAGCTTTCGCAGGGGCACAGCGCTTAGGTGGCATTATAAGGGCTTACTTAATAAAACAAGTTATCGCTTAAACAAAACAAGTTATCGCCAACACAACACTCAAATACAGTATGCGAGACAGTCAACATCACGGACAAGACTGGCGAGATACAACAAGAGAAGATGCTAGGTGAGGCTGCGATGATGCGCAGACAATCACCTCACAGGGATCAATCCACTCGTCCTCTCATGGGTCGATGTCGCACCGGAAACCAATCAGGTGCCTTTATGAGCCCGTGGGATGGACTCTGAGTCAACTCATCTCTTTGTTTGACATGCAGGGATCCTTCTCTCTCGCGCATCCACATGAAACAACGCTCCTTTCCGCCATGTGGCTGCCGACATGGTGGTATTTTTTCATTTTTATTTTTTGATGAATATTTTGGGAAAACCCGCGAAGCACTGAAGCTGCAAAGCATGAAGCGTGAAGTGGCGAGGGAATGCTGTATTTGTATAGCTCTACTTCCTAGAGAAGTAAAAACACACACACATACACAGAAGCCACATACATAGGTTTTTCTAATTTTTTACTATTATGTCACAAACACAAATTTCAAAAGAGCAAAGTATTTATTTCTCAAATTGAAAATTCATTGTAAAGTGTAAGGGATAATAAATAAAACCAAAATTTTGAGACCAAAAAAGGTGGTAAAACATCCATATTTTAGTTTAGAATATAGTTGGGTTCTTAAGAAAACATATTCTATTATCTCTCTTTTATTATAAAATTATAAACTCATTCTTTTGAAGAACCATTCAGCTCAGGCAAATTAAACACATTTATAGATACTGAAAATGTTTAAATTTGCAAGCAGTTATAATAAATACAAAATGTGAAATGCTAGAGAAAATTTAGCTTAAATGAACATGATGGCCTGAAAAGACATTTTATTTCCAATGAATATATTCCTTCAATATCCATAACAACATATAAATGCAAGTGGGGAGGGGAGGCTATTTAAACAATATATATTTTCCTAGCACCTTTGGAGGCTGTTCACCTGCAGAAATGAATAGATTGGATGAGGCTAGAAGAAAGATGTGGGAGAAACCTCACAAAAGTGATGATTCAAAGTCCAGAAATAAATGAACAAATGGAGATACTTCAATTGCAACACACAGGAAAGTAAATAAAATAATAAATAGTGGACACACACTATATTGAGCTATATAACCAAGGAAGTCACAAGTCAGTATAATACATCCAAGTTGTTGTTGTTTTCTGATTTAAAAGATTGTATAGAGAAATATGTACATTGTAAGAGACCATATAATGATACTGGTTAGAGTTAGCCGAAAAGACATGAGTTAAAAGGAGGAAAACAGTTCACTTTTAATATCAAAGACCTTTACCTCCATGCCTATCCTTGGGTGACAATCCTGGCTTATATAACAGCTTTGCCAGTTTCTTACCCATACCCCCAGTCATCACCTGCCATTGCTATAATCTATCATGAGAAATTCTTATAATAAATATGGCAGGTTGATTGTACTCTTTTATTTCCTCTTCCTCCTCAAAACTCATTTAATGATAAATGACTACAAATGAGGATAATGAGGACAGAAGAATAGATGAGTGATTTCTATAATTTTGGGGGGAAACACAGAAAACATGGTATCTCCACTGAAAAGTGGTGAAGAGGAATATGAGGTTAACACCTAAGATTAGATACTGGAGCAGAGAAATGGAGTGCTACAGAATCAAGGAATTAGCTGAACTGGTTGAAAGCTCAGAAAAATTAAGCACTTGACAAATCTTTTTAAATATTTGGAAAAACAACTATTACTAGGTACAGATAATACTAAGCAAATTTGAAAGACACAGAAAAGTATACACAGACACAGAGGGAGGTAGAGAACAATTCTTAACCACAAGAAAAACAACAATTTGAATGAGAATGGAAACATAATCTAAATACACCACTTAATCCAGCTGCATCATTGCTTACATAGTCATCTTAAGTTAAAACTGTCAATTTATTTAATGCTATATTAACATAAGAAGTGGGGAACTGAGAAAGAGTATGATACCAAATCTTCAGCTATAATAGCAAGAAGTGTAAGTGTCAACAAAATTCAGAACTCTCATGAGAAAGAAATAGAGTAATTGGTGAAAAAACTGAAGATTAGCAAGTATCAATGCTTTTAATACAAGCCTCCTGTCGTATTTGCTTTTCAAACTATGTGAACGAAATTCAGTTCTCTATGATTCCTTAATATTTTACATTTTTCAGAGTTACCTGCTAAATTTCAAGTACACTGAGAAAGCTAATACTATAAGTCATTATCAGCTAATACAATAGAATTCATTTGTTGATAAATGGAAATAATATTCAAAAAGAATTGAGGTACTAGAGACAAAGTACTGAAGATAAGAAAATCGCTGAGGGCAAGTAAGGAGGTACTTTGGGGATAAGCGTCTCTTTTTATTAGACCTGTGAAGCTCATGTTTGAACACTGGGCCTATTGTGTGAAGATGAAATATGACTGATGAGGCCTGCAGCAGTCTTTGAGTGAGGGGGGACACATCGGAAGAAGCAAATATTCCTGGTGCCAACCTCCAATAAGAAAACTGGATCAAGGAAAGACAACTCTGTGTAAATGAGTCATGTTTTATGTTTGATCCATGGTGTTATCTATTAAACTTCTTTTTATTTATTTTATTTTTTTTTTAATTTCTTAAAATTTTGTTTTAATGTTCAACTGTGCTAGTTGTTCCCAAAAAAAGTATGTCCACTCTTGGGCTGAAGTATCAAAGGGGAAGCAATGACTGCCTAAAGCCACCATAAAGGTGCTGGTTGTGAGCAATAGAGCAGTAACAGTCTCAAAGAGATTACGTCTGAAGGGACAGAGCCACATGAGTTGCTTCCTACTTGCTCTCAAATGGGAAGTCCTCAGAAAGGCATTTCTAACCATTCTATCAGATTGTCACTAGCCCTTATCCTCCATTATTTTCCTTCATGCACTTACATCTACTAAACATTGTAATGTGTGTCCAAGGTATTTATTTTTGACTATCCCATCAACTAGGACGCAAGTCCTATGATGGCAGGCATTTTGTCTTATTCATTGTTCTCTACTCAGCACCAAGAACAGTATAAGGGCTTGATAAGTATTTGTTGAATAAAAAAATTCTCAACCCAGTATCAGATAAAGAAATTTTATTTTTATTAAGGACCCATGGCATTTACTTCCAAGGATTACATCAATTTCTGCCTAAATCACAGTTTTGTCACATGGGGCTCTGCTGTTAGCCACCATAGCATTTCCCCACACACTTTGAAAAGAGCTTACTTTTCAATCAGGATTAAGGATTAACAATACAGAGAAGGGTTCTCCAGCCCAGTTTAAGAATCCCTAAGTAGACTGATATAGTTAAGTGTAAAATAAGGACCCACCGGCTTCTATTCTCTGCCACTACACTAAAAACCTTAGCAGGGTTTCTCTTCTCTCATAACTTTAGTATTTCTTAGGTCTAAAGTAAAAAATTAAAAATCAGATCTATTGTTTGAGAAACAAAAATAGAACTAACCAATGAAACACGATGCATTTTTTATCCAAATTATGACTTCCGTTATCTTTACCTGCCTGGTGGTTGGGGAATTTAATTTCTAATGCTGATATATTTGTCAGAAAGGCAAATTAAAAAATATACTAGTATACACAGTTGAAACTATTATACATAATACTTTAAATACACAGAAAATGTTATAGACTGAATGTTTGTCCCCCATCCCCATACCCCGATTCCTATGTTGAAACCTAACACTCAATGTGCTGGTATTTGGAGGTGATTAGGGATGGAATTAGTGCCTTCATAAAGAAGACCCCTGAGTGCTCATTTGCCCCTTATGCCAGGTGAAGTTACAGCAAGAAGACAGCATTTTATAAATGAGAAAGCCAGCCCTCACCAGTCCTGGAATCTGTGGGCTTATTGATCTTAGATCTCCCAGGCTCTAGAACTGTGAGAAATAAATTTCAGTTGTTTATAAGCTACCCACACTATGGTATTCTGTTATAGCCACTCAAATGGACTAAGGCAAAAATTTTTCTTTTCTTTTTTTATTTTCAGTCTTGATTTGACTCTATTTCTCTCTTTTCTTTTTTTTTTTCTTCTTATTTTTTAATTGTTCAATTTATTGGGGTGACGATGGTTGATAAAAATACATAGGTTTCAGATATACGATTCTATACTACATCATTTATGTATTACATTATGCACTCACCACCCAGAGTCAGTTCTCTTTCCATCACAGTATATTTCATGTCCCCTCCCTACTCCCCCATCCCCCTCCTTCCTTACCCTAAATTTTTTCTTTGAAACATTCTTGTTACAACAGAATATATGTGAAGCAAATATAGCAAAATGTTTATAATACCATTTAAACAATATTGACTTTATATTCAATGCACAGCCATTCATGTGAAGTAAAACATCAAATATTAAGGTACAAATTTGGTTCAGAGACTTTGTAGATACTCTAAAATTCCTTTGTTCGACTGTCAGAAATTATAAGAAATTTGATAAATTTTACAGTGTGAATGTGGTGTCACATAGTTCCTTCATAGAATTTGCTCTAATGAAAAGCTAGAAAATTGATTTCTCTCAATATATACAATTACATATAAATTTTGATTACTGTTCACTTGATAGAAATTTTTTGACCTTCAAAATCAATAGAAAAATCAGCAAGTTTGTTTAGCAAGAAAGAACAACAAATAATTGCTCTTGCTCATCATAGGCAAAAAGGCAAGTGTAATAGAAAGTGAGCAAAAGAAATTCTGATAAGTGTGAGCATTAAGTCAACATAGACTCATGACACCTTAATACTAATTTTTCCTCGCAACCTTAACTTTGACCCATTACTGAATTCTCTAGTAGCATAAATACCACAAAACAGTAACACTTATTTTCCTTCAAGCTTGAAATCTCAATTATTCAAAAGTTCTCTGAGTCTGAAATTTGCTACCAAGAGTGAATAGGTATCCCAAGTACCCTTTTGATGCTGGATATCCTGCTTAAATTGATGAACAGACTCTTGCTCAACAAATATACTAGTGAAACTTACTCCTTGTAAGTTAAATTAAACAAGGGAAAACAATCAACCAAATGCAGACTATAGAACAAGATATAGTTCAAATAACCTGGTCTCTCCCAACAAATCAACAGCATTAAAAAATTAAAGATACTTCAAAAACACGAAAACCAAAGACAATGTTCGGACTTTGCTTAGATCTGGACCCCTAACCAACTTTAAGGGGTTATTGTACATTTTTTTATGGTGTAATAATGCCAGATGGTTAAATTAAAAGTCTTCATTGATTATGATTTCATACTAACATATATATATCTGGGTAAGGTAACATGATTTCTAAGATTTGCTTTTAAAATACTCGAGCAAAATAATTGTCTGTATGTGGGAAGGAAGACGAGATTAGAAAAAAAAATAGCAAAATGTCAGTAATGGTTGAAGTTGCTGTTTATTATATTAGTCTTCTAAGTGTGTGTGTGTGTGTGTGTGTTTAATTTTCATTAAAGGAAACAAAAACAATTATTTCCTCAAAATCATGGAGTCTTTTCAGTCTTTATAATCTACCAGTAAGTGTTATATTTCAAGGGTTTCTTTCTTTCTATCCCCAAATGTAGCTTAAGGCTACCTTTCCTAGGAGTGACAGTGTGCAAAGCAATCAAAGTTGAGAATAGATTGATGCTGCAGCAGAAATGTATCTTCAGGTGAAGGAGAGGGATATGTGCTGGATAACATGTAAAGTCTCATTCTTTTGAATTTGCATCATTCCAGAAAGACACTGAGAAACCATTTTAATGGTTAGACCTAGAACTTTATTCCCCCATTTATCCAAATCAGAGATGTTCACTAAGAACTGTATGTGACCAGACAAGATTTTTAATGGACCCCTTGAAGCAAGCAGATGGAAACCAAGGACATTTCAGAGGTGTGTCAATGATCTGGTGGAAGTCCAGGATATATTTACCAATGTACAAATGCCTGTCAGTATTCTAACCAACTAGAAATGAAAAAAAAAAAATCACATTCACAGCTGTAGGGGACTCTGTTAGCATTCTGATAGCCTTACTACGTGACAGGATAACTGAGTCCAAAATATTAAGCTATTTACAATATATAGATCAAAGGTACTTTGTGAGTTAGAACACAGAATATCACTGATGCATGCTACATAATTTATAGTGGTGTTATTAAAACTATGCTAGAGTGGTAGGGGAGGTGGGAGAGGGCACCAGCATTATGGACACACTCAATAGTTTGGTGGTTACCTGGAGAGGGGGGCAGAGGGGGGGAGGGAGAGTTGGCGGGGAGGTGGGAGTGGACACTGGATATATGGTGATGGAAGGGGAGCTGATTCTGGGTGGTGAGCACATAATGCGATGCATAGGTGATGTGATGTGGACTTGTACATCCGGAAACTATCTAATTGTTACCAATCAATGTCACCCCAATAAATTTAACAATAAAAAAAAAACTATAGTAGAAATGGGAAACTGAGAAATTTTTAAATATTAGTAAATTCTGACTCTGCCCTTTGTCATATTAATAACCATTGATATATGTTCATTTTGATATATGCTCATGACAAAAGAACCTAGACAGAATCAAAAATAATAATTTTCCCATAGGTACACTTATTCCAAACATAGTATTTTATGGTCTATGGTGTATTTACACATGAATTATAAAATTGATCCTACATAAAAGCCCTGGAGATTCAAAGCACAGGTTTTATGAGTCCCTTGTTGTATGGATAAGCAAACCAAGACCCGGAGAAATTTGGCCAGAATCAGTTTCAAATGCTAAATCTTAGCTGACATATGCAATAAAAAATATAAGTCATTCTCTAAATTATCTTAGAAAGACACTGTGAACTCACCAAATTTATTTTCTAGAGTGTTTAGTTAAAATGTTCCCATATCAGGTCTTTAATTTGTAGTTTTCAATTTTCATTTAAGCTTTTGGTTCCATTGCCCTTCCAGGCTATATGCAAAGATATTGTCCCTGTCTAGGACTTCTGAATAGAAATCCATACTGTTAAGGGTTAGTGGTTAATTTTGCTAATCCCTTTTAAAATATTTTTAAATACATCATGGTGCTTTGAGGCCTAATATAAAGAAGATGTTCTCAAAAAGAAAATTGAAGTTTCTTAAGTTGAAGAAAATTCAGACTTAATTCAAATGTGAACTCTTGATCTTATTCCCAATACTTGACCCACAGAAAGTATACAATGACTCCACCAATCTGTCCAGCTGCTCAGCCCATACAACTAGGAGTCAGTCATCTTTAATTTCTTTCTTTATCTCATACTTTCACTTCTAATCTATTAGAAAACTCATAGTGTCTTTACCTAAACAAATACCCAGAATTTAACCAATTCTCACTACCTCCACTGCTACCACATTGGTCCAAGCCCTTCATTATCTCTCTCCTGGATCAGTATAGTAGCCTCCTTACGTATGGCCTCCCTGCTTTTGTTCTTCTCCCTTTTAGAGTCTATTCCCACAGCAGCAACACTAGTAACCCTTTTAATAGGTAACTTAATCACATCTTTACTCTGCACAAAATATTGAATTGGCTTCAAGTTTTTCCAAGAGTAAAACCAAAGTTTTTACAATGGCATAGATAGTTCTCCATGACCCAGTACCTATTACCTGTCTGACTTCATCTTCAGCTACTATACCCCTTGGTTTTAGATAACTAGACTAATTGGCCTCTTTGCTGTACATTGAACACAATGTCTGCTCTCATCTGAGGACCTATGCACTGGCCACTCCCCGTATATAATTAAGGTTAACAATCTCATCTCCTTCAAGGGTTTGCTCAAGCCATTTTCTTAGTGGCCAAAATTATCTTACGTATTTAAAATCACAATCCAGGGGAAGCCGGGATGGCTCAGTGGGTTAAGCGCTCACTTTGCAGCGCCGGGGACCAAGGATCAAATCCTGGCCCCAGCCCGTGCGGAACCATATGCTGAACTGGGGAGTTCCCCCAGTTCAGTTCTCTCTCTGTCTCTGTCTCTGTATCTCTCTCTCTTTCTTTCTCTCTCTCTCTCTCTGTCAAAAAATTAATAAATAAATAAAACTTTAAAACTTAAAAAAAAAAATTTTAAATCACAATCCAACCTCACTCTTTGCACTCCCAATCTTCCCTATCCTTCTTACTTTTCTTTTTTCTATAGTACATACTATCTATTATTTATTTGTAATTGTCCATCTGACTCCTTTATATTATATACTTAGATCTTTTGTTTGCACACTGATATACTTCAAGTATCTAGAACAGTGTCTAGCACATAATGGGCACCTAAACTATGTATTTGCTAAACGAAAGAAATCTCTATGGCCAACCCAGTGTTAAGATATCAGTGTATTCTCTATAAACCCTGATTTTCTAAGTTTATATTTGGCAATTCATATTTGTTGGAAATTAGGCATTATGTACTGAGATTGGATTTTATTTACTCAATTTAAACAAAATATATTAAGCTATTTTAAGTAAGTGCAATAAAGATAGTCTTTAGGCAAGTAACACTGTTTTATAATTTCATAAATCATTACAGCCCTAGATTCATTGGAGAAATTTAAACTTGTGAGGTAGTTTATGGTTTGTTCTGTATGTGGGATTAGGTGCAAACAAATTTGCTAAATACATAATGTGGTATAATTTTGCTTCTGTAGAAAAGCAAATCAGAAATAATCATCTAGCTATAGTCAATGTGTAAAAGGAGGATAAGATTTAAAACTAAACCAATAAATTATTAAACTCTTTTAGAGTAAAGGTTTTGTTTTGTTTTTGGTTTGTTTTGTTTTATTGGTTTTGTTTTTTGTTTGTTTTTGGTTTGGTTTTTTTTTTTTTGGAGGAATTACTCTGTTTTGGGAGTAATTTCTGTGGTCTCAAGTATTCAGTCTAGCATAGGATTGCATTATTTTATTTTTGTACATCTCTCCATTATTTTCATGGATGATCTTCCCTCTTCAGCCATTTTATTATCTTGAACCAGGACAGACCTGATGCTGATGCCAGTTTAAGGACTAATGCCAATGTAGGGGCCACACAAAGTGCTTGGAGTCAGACCCAACCCAAGAATAGTTACTGACTGATTACTGTTGAAGAAGAGACTACTGGTCATTATTAGGAGCAAGTATCAATTATATGATCTAAAGGGCAAAGTCAGAGCTATGGAAACAAGACAAGATCAGTAGCCAAGGTCACAGAAAATATCTGAAAACTAAGGGCAAAGTGAGTAACACAGCAGATAATGTTATTCACCATAAATAATCTAAGATTTCTCTCAGGAAAAGAAAAGTAAGAGAATTACATTCTCAGTGGGCTTCTGTCTTCAGGGAATGGGGGAAAAATAAAAAGCACAAAGTTGATGGGTCCGCCAGCCATCCTAGAGTGCCCTGTGCATTTGTTAGACAAAAGACATCTTGATGGGTTCTTCACATGGAGAAACAAGGGAAGTGAGGAGAAAAGTCAGAGACTTTCAAATAATAGAGAAATAAGAGAGGAATTATAAATACGATTCCCTTTAGTCTTTCTTAATATATACAAGTTGTCAAGCCCCATTGGTGATGTTAGATCATAAAAGTAGTAATACGCCACAGGAAATATTCAAAAATATATTTACTGTTCTCATAAAATTTATTGTTTAATGATAAAGACAAGAGATATCTACATGAAAAGTGAAGTTCACTTACAGACATGTACATGTTTCCACTTTTCCGTTTCTTGTCTTTTCACACACATTCTTCAAGAAAATTTTCTCCAAAATTATATCCAATTTTACTTTCTGAGGAACTCTGCAAGGATCAATCCCCTGTATATAAGACTAGCATTACATAACCAGCTTATCCTACATCAAATGTACTTGTGACCCCCACCCCCCTATAAAATGTATTTATTCAATAAATATTTATTGAGCATCTATGATGTGCCAAGTAATGTTTTGGGTATTAGGGAAACTGAAGTAGACAAAATACCATCTTTATACCCATGGAAATGATACGACAACTTCATAAGTTTGTAAACATTCTCTTCCTACTAGGAGAGGATTTATTATTTTTAATCATTCCTGTACAGTGTATTTCTTCAACCTTTGTCTATCAGAGTCTACTGATAAGCACAGCCTCTTCCATCCCCTTCAATAGGAATCTTGGGGGAGAGATTGGGACATTCATCTTTGTAACAAGCTGCCCAGGGGCTTTATATGCATTCACAGCATGGATACTATGGGGGGAACAACTACCCTGTTAATAGTCTTCTTAAGAACTGGTGATTTTTGTTGGACTTTATCTTTGGTACCCCTTTTAACTGCCATGATTAACTGCTACCAAACTTCTCCCTTTTAGAAAACATGAGGGCTGTCCTGAAAGTATCCAGCCGTATAATAAGAAAAATAGTCATTTATGGCTGAATTTTTTTCCAGACAATGGATTTTCCATAGCTAATTCACCTAACAAAGACTAACAAGGCAAACTTTTAAAAGAAGTATCCATTTATTTTTAAACATGTTTTTCTCTGTGGGGTATATGTTACCATTTTCTGCTTTGGAGAATAAAGGAATCAAACAATTAGTTTTGGTCCATAGAACCAAAAGATTCATTTTAAAGATAAAGTTGAGATGATGGGTGTTTAGGATATTTTCTCATTAGAGAAGGCAAGACTGAATGAATCTCAGACATCCATTGTGAACAATATAAAAAATATTCATTGAAATAATTCTTTGAGAGTTAATGACGATCAGCATAGTTAATATTTAATACTAAACAACATGCACTATCAAAATACAATAAAGGTGATATTTAAATACCATGCCACACACTACACTAGATACTTTAAAAGTATTCGAATGACTTAATTCTCAACCCTTTATGAAATGGGTTTTTATTGTCATGCCCACTTTGTGGAAGAGAAAACCGAGGCATAGAGAAGAAAAGTAACCTTGTCAGGTTACAGAGCTGGTAAATTTTAGCCAGGATTTGAACTGAGGTACAAAAATTCATGTTCCTCCTTAATTTTGTAATACTTCCTTAGGAAATTTTTACCAAAGTTTATACAAAACCTATTCTAGGAAGCAAGATTTTTTTTCCCATGGCTTTCATGCCCCAATGCCTTAGGCTAATTTTCATTTGACTCATTTAAAAATAAAGATGTTGTAGTTGAAAGGATCATCTAATGGTTATAGGTTCAAGAATAAAAAAGATATGGTTCTGAATCTCAATTCTGCCACTTGCTTGCTATATGACCTTGAGCAAGTTACCTCTCCAAGTTGGTTTCCACAATTTTAAAAAGAAGGTTGTAATGAGATCTATATAATATTACTGTTTAAAGATATAGCAAAACAGCCCATGTAAAACACTTAGAAAGTGCTCAATAAATATTATTAGTATAATAAGTAGCAGCAGCATCAATAAACTGAACCAAATGATGTCTTTTATAATGTATTTTTTAAGATTTATTTTATTGTTTTTGACAAAGACAGAGACAGAGAGAGACAGAGAGAAGGGGGAGGGCCCAGAGCAGTCTCCACAGTTGTAGGTCATCGGTTTTTCAACATGGATTTGTTCCACACAGGTGGGCAGGGGCCATGCAGGGCAGGAATTGGGCTAGTGGCCTCCCACATGGGAGGCATACCCCCTCGAGCCAGGGGCCCAACTGGTGGGCAAGAACTGAGCTGGGGGCCTCCCACATGGAAGCACACCCCAGTTCAGCATATGGGTCCACACGGGCTGGGGTCAGGATTCAATCCTCGGTTGCCAGGGATGAAAAGTGAGCATTTAACCTGCTGAGCCCTCCGGCTTACCCCGAAATGATGTCTTGATTCTTCTGCTCATACTAAAAATGTTTTTTTTTTCTAATTAAAAAAAAAGACAACCAAAACAATAACAAACCAAGCCACAAACCATTAAAATAGTGATGTCTTTCTTTTTATAGGAAAACCAGAAAGGCTATTGGGCACAATTTACATGTCATTAGTTAATCCAAAATGTACGTGTTCTAGCATCCTGAGACACCTTGCATAATAAAATCACTGTGACTCCAAGAGGTCAAATGGTCAGGCGGTTAATGCTTCTTGGTGAAAAACTCAATAATTTCTTTTCTAAATTTCAATTCAAAGCCTAAATTGAGGTTAAGAAAAATTGACAGTCAATCTGTGAACTTAGTGTCAAGCTCCAGAAAAACTCTGGGCAGCACGTGTTTAGATATTAAGTGAACCCAGACAATAAAGACGTGGCCAAATTGTAAAACAAGACTTGGAAATTACAGGAAATGTTGCTAGTCATAGATTATGGTGACCGTTCAGTTCTCATTGAGACACCCAAAACAATCATTCATTTTCCAGCAGAGAGCCTGCTCATTTGCAAGATAAAAGAGAGGCATTTCTGCACATGCCCATAATGTTCTTCGCCACTGGGGGCAGCTTTACATAAGACTGCATTCACTGAAACCAAAGCAACAGTCCGAGCAGCTTTCAGAATGACAGTCTGCAGAAGTGAGCCGAGCGAGTGCCTGGTCCCGGGCTCCCCTGCCTCCTGGGCTCCGACGCAGCTCTGTGGCTGAACTGGGGGCTCACCGCCAGAAGTGCTGGGCTATGGAACACAGATGGGGCAGCTCAGGTAGCCCCGCGTTGCCTGGAGAAATTCATCATGCTTTCAGATAAGAAGAAATTGTAGAACCCAGGTTTTTTTTTTTAACAACCCCCCCCTCCAGAAAAAACTGTAAAGATGCAAAAACGTAATATCCATGAAGATCCTATTACCTAGGAAGATTTTGATGTTTTGCTGCGAATGCGGTGTTGGGATTTATTTGTTCTTGGAGTGTTCTGCGTGGCTGGTAAAGAATAATGTTCCAAAATCGGTCCATCTCCCAAGGGGTCCAATTTTTCTTCCTGGGTGTCAGCGAGTCCTGACTCACTACAGTGCAGCTGACGGGGGCTGTCATGCCAGTGGCCCCTAAGCCAAAGCAAAAGACCTGAGGACGACCTTTGAACAATACAAAGGATGGGTATGTTTTGTCATTTTTCTTCTTTTCTTCTTAAAAGAAAAACAAAAATTTTTAAATCCTCTAGTCTATGTATTAATTCTTCCTTAGTTATTTTAGAGATTACCTTGATCTGCTTTGAGACTATAAATTTAATTGCTCAGTGGACACGTTCCTTGCTTAACTATTAAAAAAAAAAAAAAATCCCTAAAGACAATTCTCTTTAAAATACCAGAGGATGATGTTTGATGTTAAATGTTGTTATCTAGATTTTAATTTTTTTTTAATAGAAAATACATGCCTATTTTTGCTTGATTAAAAATAAATGAATTCTCTTTTGGGGGGATAACTTTTCTAAGTTGTTTTTATTTCCAGGTTTCAATGTAATTAGGCTACTGAGCGGATCAGCTGTAGCACTGGTTATAGCCCCCACTGTCTTACTGACAATGCTTTCTTCTGCCGAACGAGGATGCCCTAAGGGCTGTAGGTGTGAAGGCAAAATGGTATATTGTGAATCTCAGAAATTACAGGAGATACCCTCAAGTATATCTGCTGGTTGCCTGGGTTTATCCCTTCGCTACAACAGCCTTCAAAAACTTAAGTACAATCAATTTAAAGGGCTTAACCAGCTCACCTGGCTGTACCTTGACCATAACCATATCAGCAATATTGATGAGAATGCTTTTAATGGAATACGCAGACTCAAAGAATTGATTCTGAGTTCCAACAGAATCTCCTATTTTCTCAACAATACCTTCAGACCTGTTACAAATTTACGGAACTTGGACCTCTCCTATAACCAGCTGCATGCTCTGGGATCTGAACAGTTTCGGGGCTTACGGAAGCTGCTGAGTTTACATTTAAGGTCTAACTCCCTGAGAACCATCCCTGTGCGCATATTCCAAGACTGCCGCAACCTGGAACTTTTGGACCTGGGATATAACCGGATCCGAAGTTTAGCCAGGAATGTTTTTGCTGGCATGATCAGACTCAAAGAACTTCACCTGGAGCACAATCAGTTTTCTAAGCTCAACCTGGCCCTTTTTCCAAGGTTAGTGAGCCTTCAGAATCTTTACTTGCAGTGGAATAAAATCAGTGTCATTGGACAAACCATGTCCTGGACCTGGAGCTCATTGCAAAGACTTGATTTATCTGGCAACGAAATCGAAGCTTTTAGTGGACCCAGTGTTTTCCAGTGTGTCCCGAATCTGCAGCGCCTCAACCTGGATTCCAACAAGCTCACATTTATTGGTCAAGAGATTCTGGATTCTTGGATATCCCTCAATGACATCAGTCTTGCCGGGAATATATGGGAATGCAGCAGAAATATTTGTTCCCTGGTAAACTGGCTGAAAAGTTTCAAAGGTCTGAGGGAGAATACAATTATCTGTGCCAGTCCCAAAGAGCTGCAAGGAGTCAATGTCATAGACGCAGTGAAGAACTACAGCATCTGTGGCAAAAGTACTACAGAGAGATTTGATCTGGCCAGAGCTCTCCCAAAGCCCACATTCAAGCCCAAACTCCCCAGGCCGAAGCATGAGAGCAAACCCCCTTCGCCCCCTACAATGGGAGCCACGGAACCCAGCCCAGAGACTGATGCTGACCCGGAGCACATCTCCTTCCATAAAATCATCGCAGGGAGCGTGGCCCTTTTCCTGTCTGTGCTCGTCATCCTGCTCGTTATCTACGTGTCATGGAAGCGGTACCCTGCCAGCATGAAGCAGCTGCAGCAGCGCTCCCTCATGCGAAGGCACAGGAAAAAGAAAAGACAGTCACTAAAGCAAATGACTCCCAGCACCCAGGAGTTTTATGTAGATTACAAACCCACCAACACGGAGACCAGCGAGATGCTGCTGAATGGGACAGGACCCTGCACCTATAACAAATCAGGCTCCAGGGAGTGTGAGGTATGAACCATTGTGATAAAAGTGCTCTTAAAAGCTGGGAAATAAGTGGTGCTTTATTGAACTCTGGTGACTATAAAGGGAATGGATGACCCCTTCCCCATCCCAACCCCCATTCTCCCTCCCTCTCACTTTGCTAGGAAGGTCCTTCCCTGTCTGTTGGAGTACAGTCATAATACTGCATTTTTCTCTCATACATAATCAACCCATTGAAATTAAATAACACAATCAATGTGAAGCATGAACCCTGGTTTAATATAATGCCTATTGTATAAGACCCTTCATTGGTTCCATTAATGTCACTTTTGTTTTAAGATAAAACTTCTTTCATAAGTAATCCCACACATCTGCTGTTATTTTCCTTATGGTAGAACCAAGTCTTTGGTTTTAGGTTTGCAGTTCATTGGCAAATCAAGTGAAAAGTGAATGATCCCAGGTACTTTGACTTTGAACTGATTCTAGGAGAATGCTTGATTACAGGAACACTTAGAGACAGAGCCTTAAAACAATGCCTGGCTTAAAAAAGAAAACTGCAGGAAACAATCAAGAGGAGCAGCACAGCGAGCAGTTTTCAGAGGTGGTTTAATTATGATAAAGCAGGTCTGGGGGGTGAGGGAATATTGAAGGGTTAAAATGCTGCAAGTAGACAATTGCAAAATGTGAGGAAATGATAATAATACAAAGTTTCAGACTTGAAGCCTTAGCTCTGAAATCTACCCCTGTGAAATCAGGCTAGAGGTTTCACTGTCAATTTCTTCTAGCCTCTACATTTCCAAAATAAGTAAATTAACTAAATAGCCAAGAAGCAAATTTGAGGAGGCAGATTTCCCCACTGCTCCTCACCTTAGGGAGTTTTCAGAGATGAGGCTTTGCAAATGGGAAGGCAGCTTGCTAGCGTCATGTGGTTGGGAGCTTACCAGAATTTCTCTTTCCGGCTCTTTCAAGGATCATAATGTAGTGAGTGGAATCATTAGCTCTGTCTGTTCTTCTGTTTGGGATTTGTCAGGCTGTCCTTTTGTGTTCCATTATGTGTCCTGCACACACTAGTCCCCTAATGATTGACACTTCATTCAGAGGTGTAAAAAGAACACATTCCAAAACATGCTTACCACCAACAGCCTCACTGAAAAGGATGATTTTGATACCATCTTAATAAATGTATACAATAAATCATAGAAGAAAAATGAACAACCCTATGGCACTTGTCTTTGCTTTTCAATGGCTGTGTTACAGTGTCCCTGTGTTGATCCGTATTGGGAACTCATCCATCAGTATGATTCTGTACAAATCCTGTTGGCAATATGCAAGCTGCTTATATGTTTATGTCGTGGATGAAAGTTTATTGACTGCAGCACAAATACCAGAGCTTCTGTATTTAAGTAACTTTGACCACAGTTCATTAAGATTTTAGAAAAATGTCTTTGTTTCCTCTTTCATCCTCCAAAATGAACAATTCAATTACAAGAACAAAAATCAGAAATTGCAACATTAAGTCTGTTTCATTTAATTTGGCTTGAAAGCCCCACATCTTTAACAGTGTCCCTGTTCTTTCAGAACAGAACTGCTGCAGCAAAAAAGAAAAAGTGAATGGCTATTTTCACCAGCATTTTTACGTAGTTTGGAGATTTTTCATAAGCTAAAAGGATAACTCTAAGAAAGTCACCATGATATATAATTGCCAGGAAGCCAGATTATAAAAATTAAACTTTTAAAAGCATGAAGAAAAGGACTTTGATTTTAATTAAGTCTTAAAATAGATTCCAGTTCAGAAAAGCATCAGAGCTACGATATATTTACCCATTTATCAATAGCAAATTGTCACAGATTCTCAATTGATTGATAATGCAGATATTTCCTTACAGTACTATGAACTAAATGACTGAACCTTCTGTGTGATGTTTTTCACTGAAGTTGTAATTTTACATTTTTCATAAAATGTTGGTAAATACATATTCCATCTAAAAAAGACATTTTATTTGGTCAGACTCATTTTTATCTGTACTAAAGCTGATTATATTAATTAAATGCAATGTTAAAGTGTAAAAGCCCATTTTCATTTTTTGACTTGATCTCCTGCCCCATTTGTCATAGATACCAAATACATTTAGACAAGGCATATTTATATTTACAATTTTGAATTATTGCAAACTCTCAATGTTGTGGTACTGCTAATATATATATATTTATATATATAATATATATATATAATTATATATATATATTATATAATATAATCTAATATATTATATATATATATGTTTGCTGTATTGCAAAGTGTTTTTAAAATTCAAAACCACTTGGTGTGTAAGAGTACATGAATGACCAACATGTTGAAGGCTAGTCATTTTTAAATGCGTAACTTTAGGTCCTTATAAATTTAATCATGGATAAGAATTAAAATTCCTTAGATAGTGAGTTATTTTTATTAAGGACATACAATTACAAAAATAAAAAATACATATTTTCCCCCTAGAGGCTTCCCTCGTTTTTAGTATTGTCAGAGCTCAAATATATAACCCTTGTAGGTTAGACAATAACTAGTTCACCACTATAAATTTTACAAAACCAACTGGATAATGTTCTCCTCCTTAAAAGTTATTGCCCCACCCTATGGCACTTTCTGGACTTCAGACCATCAACCTATTTTCCTTAGTATTTCAAACTCATTGCATAATATTATAGAAAAATATAATTGATATTCCATTTCCTAGTGTACATTTACGTGAAGGATCTGACTTCCCTCAAAGGTGAGGACCGTTCAATAAATAGCCTGACCTGTTGAACTACATAACAGAGACGCATAGAGGTAGAACGAATTCAGTCAGTACTTTGAATGCTTTGCCAGCGATAACGGAAATGCAATTTAGTCTCTGAACTGCCTGGGTTTTCTCCCCATTTTTATGAGCCCCAGTACACATAGTGCTACTGCAGCATGAAGAGTTGCAGTGCCAAAGTCTTCTAAGCAATACTTATGCAAAATATATTCCTTTTAAATGAGTTTATCCTTTGCAAGGATGTTGACATTACATCTTTTTAAAGAATCTAAACCATTTTTTACTTGATTTGGTGAGTCAACTACCTAAGGAGACAAGCAATAAACTGTATTTCTGTGGAGCAGCAGTGACCTCCAGTGGCTGGTTAGACTAACCACAGGTATTCATACACATTTTATATGGGTTTTTTTTTTAATTCTGAATACTTATGTAAACGTGGTAAATAACATAGTTTTTGATCTGTGAATCAGATTTGAATTTTAAGTTCATTGCCCTGATAAATGTAGTTAATAGTGCAAGATTTTTTAAGTTATATTTTGCATCTTCACTTATTTAGTAATGCCCGAATAGAGGTCATAAAACTAGTACACCCGAAGGTGAAGACCAACTAATAATGCAGTAAGAATAGATAAGAAATATTTTTAAGTATTTATACTCGTCAATGTTGACCAAATATACATATTTTCATTAAATGGGTTAACATTTTCCATAGGCAGGATACTGAAATAGGACGCAATTTAGGTTGGGGGAAACAAATTTCAATATTAATAATGAAACAATCAGCATCAATTATTTACAAGTCAGTAGAAATATCTGAGCTATCATGTAAAGGAGGCTTCCCAATCTGCTCTAGAACTCTCTAGATTCTCATCATGCCACTGACCTGTGCTTTTCCCCCGTACACACTGCCTCCCTCCCCATTTTCAGCCATCTAAAACACTGGCTCTGTGAGGCTCTCTGACGATGATGTTACAGTCTAAGTGGTGATGATTCATGGTTAATGAAATTATGTTCTGCTTTGGGGAAAGGATAATGCAGAGTCAGATTCATAGGTTTGGCTAGGGTTTCTAGGATGTTGTAGATACATGAGTATCTTCTCTTCCTTTGACGTTTGCCCAGAAGAGAACTTAGTTCATTTAAAGTGTGGATTAGATTAGCATCAGGAACAAAGAGGCAGACCATGAAGCCTAACATAAAATGAGTTCCACACATGGCAAATGAGAATTGAATCATGAGAAATAAAAAATTCAGAAACTGTGTTGCTTCCTTTATTCCCTTTTCTCATTAGAATCTGAGTCTATAGGAAACCCATGGAGTTTTGCTATTTGTATACTTTTAGCTACCTACATGAAAAATCAGAGGCAGCTGGAAGAAACTATGAACATGAAAAATATTACCAGTAAATTTTAATTATAATTGTTGTAAGAGAAATAGAATTGATGAAAGCTAAGTAGCTTGTATTCAATAACTTGAAATCTAATTTTAAAATATTCAGGTGAAAGTGACCATTTTTCTAATCTAATCATCATATCCTACAGAATTAGACCCAAATTCTGTTTAGTCTCCAAAATCACTGGTGACTTTTGCACAGTTGAGTAGAATACAATTACTACAGAGAAATCTAGTTTTATATTTGTAGAAACTATCACGGCCATATATGGTAGAGAATAGTCTTAGATTCAAGTTTGCTGACACTTGCTAATTGAATGATCCCAGGCAAATCTCTTAGCTTTTCTGAACTTGAAAGTTTCTCATCTATAAAATGAACATATGTTATTGACTTCCCATGTATTTGGGGGGAGGGGGGTAAACATTAGAAGTACTTTGAAAATCTAAAATATCAACTACCTATTCTTTTCAAAAAACACTTAGGGAGGTACTCAGCTGTGTTTGCCAGTGTTCTATGTTTTGTCTGGGTCATAAAGACATCACTTACCTCTACACCATAGAAGTCCAAATCCATTTTACATTAATATGAATTATGGGACTTGGCAGTAAATCTAGATCTTAATTTGTCTTTGACATTTAGTTTCCAAAAAAAACACAGTTTCTTCTACCCCCATGTTATCTAAATCTAGGAGTTTATTAATAAGGATCACAGTGTACAATAGATATAAATAAAGAGAACACTGAATCAAAAGATTATCAAACTAAATCAAAATTTGAATTGTATCCCAAGTCAGGTCATTATAACAAGGGTGTTGAATCAACAGATTAATTATCATTCCCTCTCTGGTACCACTATTTTAACCCCTTGTTGTTGACTTATTGTAATAAATACAAAATTTATGACAACATGAACAAAAAGGTACTAATCACGTGACATCTACTTTGTTGTTTCATTTATTTCCCCAGTGAAAGATTATCCAAAATCTCCTACTAGTACAGAAATTTCTATTGACTTTATTCATCAGTTATTTCCACTGAATATTACTAGATTAATAAAAATAGCATAGGAATATGAGGGCTGTCCAGAAACTATCCTGCCATGTGCCCATTCTCATTACATTGACAATGCCTGGATTTTTTTTTCCAAACAGCCCTCATACAAAGGCTTCTTTTTATGAGTAACTATATATTCACTTACATGAAGTGAAATACTTAAAGCGTATTCTTTGTGAAATTTTCATAAAAAAATAACCAATTAATCATATATCTTTCTTCACTGGATATAGCTCTCAACAAGTATGATGTAGCAGATGTATTTCCAAAATTCTTGTAATTATAACTGTCCCTGTTTGATAACTGAGTTTTTATGAAATCTCTGGAGAACAAAAATAATGGTAATTTTTCATATGGAAAAAAACATTTGTGAATTTTATGCTGCTTTACTTTTATCTCATTATATGTGGATGTTACTGAGTTGGGTAAGGGGAATTCCAGGAACACAGAGAATAAGAATGTAAGACCAAGCAGAGGCAATCTATTTTATAACTGTACTTCCTACTAACAGAGCCTCTATATGCAATAATAATCTGTTTTATTAAAAAGAAAAGAACAGAGAAAGAGCTTCCACATTATCCAATTCAGCACATGGAATAAAAATTGATCATTTTCTTGACAATTTTCTAGATTTTATTTTTATTTCTTAGGGACTCGCAACCCTCTAGGAAATTTTCTTTATTCTTTTCTCCCATTCAAATTGTTATTCTCTATTTCCTATACAACAGAAAATATGTTCCCTCATATAAATCAACACAATTTGGTCATCTCACTCAAAGAGTATCCTACTCTAATGAAAAAAAAAAAAATAGAACATAAAACAAAATTAAATCTGGCTGTCACTTTCCCCTTTTCTCTATAGCCTACTAACCACCTCTTCAGTATCTAATGATATTCAATGAAAGAAAGAATAAATATACTTGAATAACAGGCTGGAAAAGTATTAAAGCCTAGTAATTTCTTCCTTTTTTTTTTTTTTAAGATTTATTTTATTGTTTTTGACAGAGACAGAGAGATGGGGGAGGGCCCAGTGCAGTCCCCATAGTTGTACATGATCACTTTTCGACATGGTTTCGTTCCACACAGGTGGATGGGAGACATGCAGGGCAGGAACCAGGCAGGGGCCTCCTACATGGGAAGCACACCCCCCCTACCCCCCACTCCCCAGCCAGGGGGGCAAGAACCAAACTATGGGCCTCCCTCATGGGAATCACACCTGAGTTCAGCATATGGGTCCACATGGGCCAGGGCCTGGAGGACTCTATCCTCAGTACCTGGGGTTGCAAAGCAAGCACTTAACCCACTGAGCCATCCCAGCTTCCCTAATTTCTTTCTTAATTAGCTAAATCCTAAAAAAACAAAATATAGGACTTCATGTATGATAGGAGTGTTCAACTACATTTCACCAATGAAAAACAGTCATACCAATAATCAGAATTTTATCTTTTCAGATATAAAATGTAAAAGCTTTTGGCCTCACAAATAAAATAAGGCACATATTATATATAGCAAAGGCAATTTCTGTCAAAACTTAATCATAACAATTACATCTATCCAGGCTATAAAATATATTTTGCCAGTAAAGAGCAAATGACTTCAATTAAAAGTAAATCCTGGGAAAGCTGGGATGGCTCAGCAGGTTAAGTGCTCGCTTTGAAGCCCCGAGGACCAAGGATCGAATCCCAGCCCCGGCCCGTGCGGACCCATATGCTGAACTGGGGAGTGCCCCCAGTTCAGTTCTTGCCGGGACCTATGTGGGAGGCTCCCAGCCCAGTTCCTGCCCTGTGCAGCCCTGTGCACACCTGTGGAGTAAAACTATATGGAAAACTAATGTCAACTATGGAGACTGCTCTGGGCCCTCCCCCTTCTCTCTGTCTCTCTCTATCTCTGTTTCTGTCAAAAATCAATAAAATAAATCTTTAAAAAAAGAAAAAAAGTAAATCCTTATTCAGTATTCTTGGGGCTCTAACTTATTAATAAAGTTGGGGGAGAAAGAAAATGTTCTCAGACAGTGAGGCTATAGTATAGTGAGTAGTGTTCATGGCTTCAATCAGGCACTGCCCACGTGTACTTAAAAAGTGTTTTTGTCATTGATTTGATCTGTTATACTTCCTGAAAGAAGAAACGTGCTCGCCTCCTCTTTTGATACAATCATATTTGCACAAACATATTTAAAGAAAACTTGTGGAATATAACATGTTGAGGCTGAAGTAGTAGAGCAACCTTAAAATCCCTAAGAAACCTGTAATAAGATTACAAAAGTAAAAACTCACTAAGAAGTTTAAAAACTAACTTTATGATCAGTGTTGACTTGCTCTCATTGATCTAAGAATGAATTTTTCATGATTTTGACAAAATTTTTAAGTCAAAGGGTATAAATATTTAGTTGGGGTACTGCTATTTAACTGTGGAAGATTGAGAAACATCACTGAATAACAATTAAAATGGAATAATTGAAGATCTGTTTAATATGGCATAGTACATATTATATAAGTATATTGCATTTTCTAGCAAGCCAGGCATGTTGTATATGCTTTCGAGAAAAAAAATCCATATCCTTCATATAAGGTGACATATTTTTATTACATATTCCTACATTTTTTTATTTTTCAATTATACCTGACATTTAATATTAATTTATATTAGTTTCAGATATCTTGTATATCATTTTGGCATTTACATAATTTACAAAGTAATCTCCTCGATTAATCTTGTACCCACCTGGTACTATACATAGTTATTACCATGTTCTTGGCTACATTCCCTATGCTGTACTTTACATCCTCACGACTACTTGATATGTACATCTTTATCCAGTTGTCTATTGATGGACATTTAGGTTGCTTCTTTATCTTGGCCACTATAAATAACACTGCAATGAACATAGGGATGCATATATCTTTTTGAATTAGTGTTTTGGATTTCTTTTATTAAATACCCAGATACAGAATTGCTAGGTCATAGGCGGTATTATTTTTGTGTAACTGAGTCCTTATTATGTGACAGACGTATATGTATAGTTCTTTAAATATAAAATAGAAGTCTTTTTATTGACTGTTTTTCTAGCAGTTTCATCCTATACCTTGTCCCTTCTTTATAGGACTTTCCTACAATAATCCTCCACCACCACCACCAACAACAACAACACACATACACACACACACACACACACAACGCTTTTCAAGCCAAATTATATCTCTTCATTACCCATTCGGAAATGATGTCCAGTGATTTACCATTAGGATATCCCTCTGCTACCTAAATTCTATTCTTCTCAAGCTGTGGCACCCATTCAAGCCCATTGCATGACATTGAAAGGCAGCATCCACTTAGTCTTATAGATTTTTATAGGGAGAAATGATTAGTAACATGTAAAAATCTACATATATTTTTATGGGCTTCAATAAGGTTGTTTCATGGTCAATACATGGAGAAGTACAGGGCCTTTATTAGTTTACAATAAAATGCAAAAAGTATTAAGCTAGCTATAAATTATTTTTTAAAAGGTCAAAATAGCTTTAAAAAATAACATTCAAAGCTCCTATTATATATGTATTAATCTACAAATAATCCTAAATGATAGTATCTGCATTTCACTTTCTTGAATATGATTTACCCTCCAAGTTTATTATCATTTCTTATATTTAAGCTTCATTTTCCTTCCGTTTTTCCATTACTAACAGAGAGGTTTCTTGCATTTGCTTTTTGGTTGTTTTGCTTTTTGTTTTGTTTTGTTTTGTTTTGTGTTGCTTTCTGCCTGCAGATACTTTCCCAATTCTTTGACTGTAGAAGTGCTTTCTCTGATTTTATAGAATCCCAAATGTTGATCCTACAGAGAGTCACAGTAGGTAATCTATAGTTTTATGGTTGAAATGATCAGACAGACAGACTGAGTTTGTCCCTGGTGTGCAATGTAGTCAAACCCGAAATATCTGCCTTTTGTCTTCCCAGCCTCCCATTTTGGTGCCTTTCCTACGATGATTAAATGAGATGATGTAGATAAATAAAATGACTTAGTACAAAGCTTGGCACATAATATTAATCTTCACCTTCCCTTCAATAGCACTAACTGCTAAGAATTTCAGTATGACAGCATGCTTTAATTGTATTTCACTGTCTATTTTTATGGAATAACAAACAGATATCTGACAGACTTCCAAGAACTAGACTCTAAACTTGCTGTGAGCTCAATGACATCTGGGCACATGGTTAATACTGAAGCGTAACATGAAATATAAAACCAATGTCCTAAACCTCCCAAGAAAGCCGCCCAACTCCTTCTCTATCTTTGTTTTCAAACCATTTCCCATGCTCTACCACTGGGCACTCTTGAAGTAGCGTGTGCTTTCCAACTTCTCTACTTCCGCTCAAGCTACTTCCTTGGTGAAAAATTACTTTCCACCTTTCCAAATCCTCCTGTCAATCTCTGAGCCTTTTTATAATACAACTCAAATTCCATTCATTCTAGAAGTCTTCATCTTGCCCTGCCCCATTTTCCATATTTTGTACCTCTATTGGAGACTACATCACAGGCTGCCTTGTGTTCAAGTTATTAATATGTCTGTATACCCTTTTTGAGAAAATGGACCATCTCTTTTCTTTCTTTTTCCAATGGTGATTGGTATAGTCTTTTATTTGTGGTAGATATATGGTGGGGTTTTTTTCCTGGTGATATAATAAGGTGATTGTCAACCTCACATTTATATAGCCTATATAGACTTTTCTTGTTTTTATTTCACATGTACTTTTTCTCATATGCTGTCTTCTCACTTATAATTTAACTTGTCTCAAAAATTGTTTTAAAAATATTTTGAGTCACATTGTTATTTAAATTGTTTCTGTGTTAAAAATAACCTACCAATGATTTTCCTTTGACAGTTATCAAGGGTATGTGAACATTTGGAGGGGGGTGTATATTAAAGTGACTACACTAAAAAATTGTGAAGCAAATCATATTAATTCTATGTATTAATACATCTGGATTTTAGTGAAGACTGGATAGTCAATTTTCACTGTCAGAGTCATGTTTCTGACATTATTTGTACACTACTTCTTGGGAACGGTCCTTTCTCTTTAGTTTAGATTTCCTCTCATCTCATCCCCAATTTCACAAGGCTCCTGCTTTAAACATATTCCAGGTCTCTCCTCTCTTACCAAACAAGGATCCACCCTATACTCTCACAGAGACAAGTCAGAGGTCTTTGCCTTTCCGATTATACCCATTCTCAAGTTACCTTTTCTACTGGAGGCTTCAAACCTCAAATACTCAGAAGCTGACAACTAGTAATGTTCATCTGTTTTACCTCCTGAACACTGATTGTACAAAAGGCACACTTGATCATATAGGATTGAAGCATCTTCTCTTTGCTAGGTGACTATCCCTTCATCCCTTTTGTTCTCTTTCATTGAATTTCTTTCCTCTCTCTCATCTCCACTTAAAATTACTTTTAATTTTTCTCTCTATAAGTGAATCTACACCACTTGAATATGTACCTTTAACTAGGTTAAAGAGTCATTATTAATGGTTCTTATCTCTTAGAAAAGCAACAATGAAAATGACACAGTCTAATAATTTAATTTAAAAGAGTCAAAAATCTTTTGTTTTCAACAGTTTAGTTGAGTTCTATAAATGAAGAACTGTAATTTTATAAATCATAGTTTAATTTTAAAAATAGAAAGAATAACCTTCTTAATATAGTTTTGTTACTTTTTTTTTTTAAGATTTGTTTTTATTGGTTTTTAACACAGAGAGAGACAGACAGAGAGAGACAGAGAGAAGGGGGAGGGCCCAGAGCAGTTACCCATAGTTGACAGTATTCGTTTTTCCATATAGTTTCATTCCACAGGTGGGCGCGGGGCTGTGCAGGGCAGGAACTGGGCCAGGAGCCTCCCACATAGGCCCCAGCAAGAACTGAACTGGGGGCACACCCCAGTTCAGCATATGGGTCCACCTGGGCCGGAGCTGGGATTCGATCCCTGGTCTCCGGGGCTGCAAAGCGAGCACTTACCCCGCTGAGCCATCCCAGCTTCCCCAACATTTTTATTATGATTTGTAAGACAGAGAAGATTCGTAGAACATGCAAATATTTCTTTTCATGTGAGGGATCAGTTAGCTCTGGGACACAGTAATCTTTGCCATCAACAAAGCAGATTTATTATTTTGGAACATATATAACATGAGAATTGAAATGAAACATTTAATCATAAAAATTTGTAGTTATAAGGATTTTTTATAACCTTCCAGTCCATTTTCTTACCTTTGAAATTCCAAGCTAATTTAATTGTAATACTATTCCAAAAAGGATATTCTTAGTTATCCATTATAGGGTTTCACCACAAACACTGCATCATTTTTTCACTGCTAACCTCTTGCTTAATATATACCCAGTGGTTAATTAAATTTTTAAAAGATCTTTATTGGGAGGGGGGGTGCTATTCTTATTAAAGAGAAAGATGTGTATGAAGTGGTTGGCGTTTTGTTTTTAATTTTGTCACCTTTATTTTTCACCTCAATTTTTATTTTATTATTATTATTATTATTAAATTTATTGGGGTGACATTGGTCAGCAAAGTTACATAGGTTCCAGGTGTACAATTCTACAATACGTCATCTCTGTGCTGCATCATGAGCTCACCACCCAGAATCAGGGTTTTGGTGGGTTTTTTTTCATTGCCATATACTTGGATTCCCCTCCGTGTTGGGTTTTATTTCTGTTTTGAATTTTCAGTACTGAAACCTGATTGGTCTAGCACCAATAGAGGACCCTGGGCTCCATGGCATATAGCTTGAAACAATGAAAAACCACTGTTCTGAAACTAGCAGTTATATATACTTTAGATTCAAGAAATTCTGCACAGTGACAACTGAATGAAAGGAACCCAGTTCTTAACTTGCCTGTAACTGATCATACAGGCAAGAAGTTTCCAGTAGAATATATTCAGTAATTGTTAGTACCAGGTTCACAAAGTATATTTCCAGAAGTCAAACTTGCACATAAACAATTGAGCCACAGCTATCTCCTTATATTTAATGCAGTTTTAACATCCAGCAGTATGTTGTGCAGAAATAATCAATGTTTAAATTATTCCCAGTTTGTTAGCTCAGTTCACAGTAACACACTGAAAAGTTAAAAACGAAGCAAAACTATCTGATTTTCAATCTGTATTTCAACTGTACCCAAGTGCAGATGCCATCTCGGATAATATGACAAAAATTACTTGGTTTATAAACGTTTCTGTCTGCCCCAATAACAGCATGCATCCTGTAGTAACTATACTGTGGCCCAATGTGTTATAAAAAGGCAACCAAGTTTGCTGGAGAATCATTTTAGAGTTAATCAAATCTTCTCCACCTGTAACTTAAGTACAAAGAAAAAGCCCAACACTCTTAAAGACCACGGGGAAAAGGCAGTTTAAGAAATAGAAGTCCTCTGTTTAACTGGGGAGGTACTTTACAAGGCAGACAGCTACACCACAGTAGAGACAACATTTCCTCAGCTGATTCAGTTAATTAAAATGCACAGTTACAACAGGCTTTCTTAGAGCCTGCAGCTGAATGACCAGTCTCCATTTTACTCCAGTGTCACCCAGAATGTGAAGAGGCAGACATCATGCCCAAACACAATTTGACTCACTAAAATCCAACACTATGAACACAAAATACATTTCTCAGGTACATTTTAAAAGATATATTATCGAGATTTATGGCATAAGGATAGAAATAATTTTCAGCAACTCAGTGTCAGGAGAATATTCTGGGCTCCTCCCAGAGTAGTTCTAAGTAAAATTTACAAATAAATCTTATGGGTAGTCTGCTTTCAATGCAGAAATCGTCAACTCTTTCCTTTCAAATACATGAAATTTGAATCTGACAAACAGCCTGTATGTTGCCAGAATTTATGAGTGATATGAAAGCCACAAAAGCTATTTGTCAAATAAACTGCAGAACGCAATATCAGTCTGCAGAACTCATTTGCAGACCTCATGAGCATGGAGGAGGGGATGCCCACAGCTGCAGTCTTGACCGCACTGCCCGTGCCAGCCAGAATTCAAGCCATGTGAGCTGTGTGTGGCGGAAATAGGGGGCTGGCAAATGAAAAGAAAAACAAAAAAAGGTTCTCATTTCTAAGTTTTTATTTATTAAATCAGGACATCGCCCTGCACGGATGAATACCTGAAAAACCAGTTTAAGACAGATGGCGCCAGTAGATGTTCAAATTAAATTGTTTCATATAATCGAAGACCACTTTAGTTTCCTGGTACCGGGGAGAGATTCCAGACATTGAATCAGACTAACAGCATGACATGACGACAGTTTCCTCGTCTATAAAATGGGAACAGTGCTTCACATCCAGGGCAATTCGGAGATACATGATTGTTACCAACCAATGTCACCCCATTAAATTTAAAAATAAAATATAATAATATTTAAAAAAAAAAAAGAAAAGTGGATAAAAATCAAAAAAAAAAAAGATAATATATTTGTGGGCATAGCAGGTGCTCAATAAAATTATTCCCTTCTCTCTTACTAGGAGTTTTCACAATGCTGCAAGTTCATAGGAATGTCAAAGTAAAAGTGCCCCCTTTAATCATGTCAATCGCCAAGCCTGCAATCTATAGAAAATAATTAAGTATTCCTGGTGATTAATTAATCACTAAGTCAAACTCAGAAAGGACTTACCAGAAATTTGGAAACCCTCTCTTAATACCTGTTAATGGCATTTGCTGTATTATGTGTTGTTCTCTAACAATTTTGCTTAGCAACACAACAAAACAATTCTGATCTTAGTATTTCCTTCTTCTAATAATTCAACATTAGTTCCTTTTCATAAATATAGCTTGAAGAACTGACTTCATTATCTTTCAAACCTCTCTTTAAAATGTTATTCTAAAGTCTGTTCACCCTTCCTCATTTTTCTCCCCAAACATGAACATGTCATATCTCCCCACACTCAGTGCTGTTACTATTGTAGTAAACCAAGTGGTGTCTATAATTTAGCACCTAATTAATCTCTAATGGGGTTAGGCAGTTGGAGACAAGGAACACAATATTAATAGTTATGTGGTTTTTTTTAAATCCAGTTCAATCTGTGAAATGATGGCTGAGTTATCTAAAGCAATTTATCTAGAGTTACAATAGAGAGATTTCAATGGGAATTTACTCAGCACCTACTATGTGCAGACATAAAAATCAATTTTTGTTTTTCCTCAAGGCAAATAAAACATAATAGAGGTTAAAGGAAATTTGAAATTTGAAGTCATATCACCAGGGAAGCCATGGAATTATTGGACTGGTTGGAAATGTCACTTCTTCAAAAAGCATTGGATTTTCTCTTCTCAAAAGAAAAATTTGATGCGTGCCCTTTCCTAGAAATATACCGGTAATAATTATTTAAATAATCTATTTAAATATTTTGAGAAGAGCAGAGATAAAAAGAGCTATAAGTTTCCAAGTGACACAAGATCTGACAAATGGTACATATTTAACACAAATCTCATAGAACTGTTATGTGGATTCATTAATTACTTCAAAGTCTTAAATCTTACTAGATATTTTATTTACACTTTAACACATGAGAAACAGAAATTACTGTCTGATATTAGAAACTGACTATACTATTCTAACATACTAAATAGTTCCATAATATACTTCCAAGATGTTCTTTTTGACTTGGCTTTTGTTTTGTTTTGTTTTGTTTTTTTGCATATGATCCCTGAAAAGCCTGTATAGACACTGATCGGCACCACTTTCATTTTTCAGTATTAGCATTGGCTTCCTGTTGACACTAAGCACAGAGTAGAGAACCCTCAGGGTAAAGTATTTTGTGTAATAATATAAGGTATTATTTGATAATACTGGCATCAAGTATTAAACATGATATTAAATGAAGATTTGTACCTCTGTACAGCAGGGGAGAAAAAAAAAACTGTTGGGTAAATCTGAAAGTAGACAAGGGAAGGAGTTGAAACCCAATGACAACTACCTTGCTCTCCAGAAATACTACAGTGACTAATTTCTCTCCTGCATGCTGAGAAGTTGGGAAAAGATGACAGAGTCATAACTAAGTTAGCAATATTCTAATATGTGGGGAATATTTCTGTAGCTTAAATTTTTTTGTTGAAATACATTATATACAGAAGCTCCAGTGGTGCAATCGGTTAGTGAGTGGTACTTATATGAAATACATTATATACAGAGAAGAGTACATATATCATCAATGTACAGCTCAATGGATACTGGGCATGCTTGTATTCTCTGCACCCAGATTAAGAAACAGAAGATTCTTAGCACTCCAAAGCCCCTTTGGTTATTTAATCACTAGCCCTTGGGGATGCTGGGATGGCTCAGTGGGTTAAGTGCTCGCTTTGCAGCCCTGGAGCCCAAGGATCGAATCCCCGGTCCGGCCCAGGTGGACCCATATGCTGAACTGGGGTGTGTCCCCAGGTCAGTTCTTGCCAGGGCCTATGTGGGAGGCTCCCGGCCCAGTTCCTGCCCAGTGCAGCCCCACGCCCACCTGTGAAGTGAAACTATATGGAAAACTAATGCTATCAACTATGGGGACTGCTCTGTGTCCTCCCCCTTCTCTTTGTCTCTCTCTGTCTGTCTCTCTGTCAAAAAACAATAAAAATAAATCTTTAATCACTAGCCCTATCTCCAAGGGTAACCACTACTGTTACTTCTAATAGAATGGGGAAGCTTTATCTGTCTTTTAACTTTATATAAATGGAATCATAAAATATGTACTCTATTTTGAATCTTGACTCTTTCTGGCCTCAAATTATCTTTTATGAGATTCCTCCATATTGCTAAGTATTGTTATAGATCTACAGATTTTCTAATCTCTGTCTCTCTATCACTACCCTTGTGGTTCATCCCTTGTGGATCAAAGAGTGGCCATGGATCCCTGTACTTCCAAGTCTTTGATGAACTTCTTATATCATATGTTCCATAGTATGGAAGACTCGGAAATTGCTAGTGAATGACCTCCTCCAACCTTTTTATTTTATTTTATTTGCACTAGTAAATATAATGCATCTTAAATTATTTTGCACTGTTAAACTCTGGCCATGGACAGAGCCAGCCCTAAGAAGTACTCTGAGGCAATCTTTTTTTTTTTTTCAGTAACCCTTGTTTTCAAGCAGGATTGGTCTACCTGAGCTATCCTCCTCCAGCAAAACCCTCTGTTCCTGGCCCTCACTTCCTAGAAAGCCTGCCATACTCTAGCAATTATATGAAAACATTGGGTAAACTACTTCACATCAAACGTTAATGCCCAAATCATTAGATCACCAAGGTGTGGCCCCAGAACATTGCTGTAATGCAAATGGCCCAGTTACCCTCTGATTAATCCCTAAAGGGCTCTCAGAGAGCTGCATTTACTGATTTATGCTATGAGGTTCCTTTACATTGAAGGACTCTAAGAAACAGATTTGTGGCACTCAACATTTTCATTGTTAGAATGTTAGTGAGATTATTTCACTACATCAGTGTCTCCATATGAGAGCCCCTGTGGGAAGGGAGAATACTTCTTCTTCGAAATAATTTTATTTGAAAATAGTATGTTGTTTTTCATGCAACTGATCCTGCCCTCACGCCTTCCCCAACCCCTCCTCCCACCTCCTACTAAACATATCAAAAACATCAGAGACAAATACTTCTAACAAGTGTTGTTTGGAACTCTATAACTTGGATTTTTGTTCTACCTCTCCCATCCTTTGTTTCATCTGCTTTTCTTGGGTTCTCTCTTCAAATGTCTGAAGTTGCTGTTGTTGCTATGTTTGTTTTAATCCTGATGAATTTAGGGAGGACATAGATTAAGTCAATGAAAACGCTATTCCTTAAGGAAAAAACTCAGTCACTGACATTAGGCCAGGCTAGTGGAATACATGTTTTAGGCAGAGGGCTCTTCCGGGAATTTTTGAGTTACACCCCATTGGTTGGTTTGATCATATAGACTGGAAGAGATGATAGTTCTGGCGCTGACTGGGTAGTTCCTTACACAACATAGGTTTTACTAATGCTTTGTTGAATGCATTGACTAAAGATATTTTCCAAGAAGTTAAGCAGTGTGAGAAAATGTCTAGAAAAAAATCTAGATCAAGAACATGGTAACAGATAAATGTACTTGTAAAAGAAAACAAGAAAATATGTTTTCAAGACAATGGAACTCTTACTATATTTCTTGCATGATATTTTGCAACTACTAGTTCATTCTTATTTTCAAGGCTCTCAATGCGAGTTCTACTTGGGAAATTTTGATTAATGCATTATTTGTTTAAGAGTCATTGATTTATGGAGCTTAACCATATGATACAGCACAGCTCATTCTCTTTCTAATATTTATTATCTACAGGAAGACTACCACAACAACATGGGGGGTGTTCTACCCTTGACTGGTAATCCAATAAGCAATTAGCCAAACTTATAACATTGAAAATATTAAGTGATAACAATCTGTTATTTGTTCCCTTCATTGCTAGAATCCTCCTAATAAAATTAAGCAACAAAATTCCCAGAAACCCAGTGATAATCCAGAAAACATACATACCACAAAACAGTCTAATATGTATTATAGTGAAATGTTCTCTGTGAAATGGGGAGGAGAAGATGTAAAATGTGAATCTGTTCATTAATCCCTATAGTAATTTTTAGATCAAAGAAATAATTCCAGCACAGATAAATTAAATTTTTGCTTTTTGTTTGTTTGTTTGTTGTTGTTGTTGTTGTTGTTGTTGAAGCTATTTGATTATGAGACTCTGGGAAAAGCATTATCCTTATTAAAAAAATGAATAAATCTTTATCAGAGATTGTGTGAAATTAGCAAAAATTTACACTCTGTATTTATGATACGCCTAAGGTATACAACTGGGCCATTCAGTGATATGAGAATACATTTATGTAATTTTTATTTATTCAAATATATTTTGCCAAATCCAAAATAAATTTATTGAGAAACTATCACTCCTAGAAATATCATGGTAAACATTCCCTTAAAAAAATCACTAAATCCAATATGAAAATTAGGACCTATGAGGTTAATATTTTCCTCTTAGCGGTGGCTATAGAATTAAACATGATTAAAGTATCACTGTGTGTATTTCAAATGCTCACAATGTACAAAAATTAATGTCTATTTGTTTATGCTTGGCAAACACTAGCAGACTTGCTGGACCCTGGCAGCATACAACTTCACAAGGCCTGCATGCCCAATGCACACATAAAAGGATATCTCTCTCAAATACACTGTGATTCTAACAATGTGTGTGGAGAGAAATGGATATTGAAACTATGAAATGGAAAAGCAGTTTACTAGATTTCTGAATGTTCAGAACTGAACATTGCATAGTGAAATTGTCAGTTCAGAGCTCAAAACTTCTAATATCTACCCATGACTTGTCTCGATCTGGGTTCAACCTAGCCTTATACTTTCTCTTGTGCAATAACCCTTATACCACAATTTACCACCCTTTGAACATCTCCCTCAGAGTATATCTCTAATGTGCTCAGATTGATTCTTCTGCCTGGAACATTCGTTTTGCCAAATTCATCTTATATGAATTTTATGACTGAAGTCAACTCATGAACTATTTTCTGATTATTACAGCTAAAATTATTTCTTCTCCCTTAACTTCAATTGTGCACTATTATTATTGCTAATACGATTTTTATTTTTTTTTACTTCCACTGTCATCATTTTCTAACTTATAACTAGTTAAGTCCACATATTATCATCCTTTCAGGGTAATTTTGCAGGCGGAAAAAACATTTTACACATTTTTTTATCCCACACATGCTTAAGATAGGATTTGAGATATAATATATTTTTAATAAGTGTCTGATAATAAGTTAATGTATGAATATATGAATGTCATATTTGTGCAAGTCATGCTGAAACTCTAGAATGTTAAACAAGAGATTCTTATTTCTTTATCCTTACCAAAAATATTTGTAATAGGTTTGTTATCCATACCATAAAGCACTGCACTTCATATATTACATATATGTATTATCAATACATGTTTACCATTACATTTATGTGAATGGCCATACATGGCAAAAGAAGCATTAGAAATATAAAAGTATTACTCTATGAATTATAAAATTATTCTTGAATTATAAGTGGTCTTAGTTGCCACATACAAAACATTTATTGAGCTGCAACCATTTAATCTTTACCAAAGAGTCATGAGTTTGTGTAGAGGCCACACTGTGGAAGGCTCTGAATTATGGGTACAAAAAGAAGCTTTTAGAAGTTTTTCACAGTGCAAAATGGGATAACTTGGCCATTAACCCATTTTATAGGTAAAGAAATAAAAGTATAATCATACAGAGCTAGAATTTGAATCCTGGTCTAAGTCACTGAACAATAGTCACCTATCTGAATATTAACTTTCCTCTTAAATGGCGGACAAGTCACTTTGCTCTGCTACATACTACATATCACAAGTCAGTGTCAGCTTTTTCCATAACATTTTATTTCAAAAACAAGCAGAAATACAAAACTCTCTTTTTTGAATGGCTTACTATGTTTGGGGCACTATGTTAAATGCTTCCCTTAACATATTTAATTCTCACAACAACCCTATGAGATAGGTACTATTTACTCACATTCTAGATAGGAAAACTAAAACATAGAAACTTTAATATATTCACGATCATAGAACTAGTAAGGATAGGCAATGAAATATGAATGCAAGTCTTTTTTATTCCCTAATCCAAGTTCTTAATCACTGTATTTTATTTTCTTTCATTACTTTTTACTAATCCTTAAATTTGTTTTTTCTAAAAGAGAATAGGATTACTTGAAACATTCACTGTTTAGATTTAGAACATTTATCTTACCATGAAAAACATTTAACACTATACTTGGAAGGGATCTCGAGGATGGAAAATGTTAGAAGGAGATGGATAACGAGGTAGCTAAGCTCATCTCACCTGGTCTGACTAAGCTGTTTACATTTTTCAGAAAGCCCATCTCTAAGCTGAGTCCTAAAATGACAGTGAACCTTGATCTTTAATGGACAGAAGATCCTATCCCAGGGCCATTTACATAAACAGAACATATATCAGGAAAGCAGTCAATGCCCCTAACAAATTGGTTGCTTGCCTCTCAACCCAGATCCATGACTTTAAGAAGCTACATATAATACGGGAAACAAGTCAATATTTTCCAGCATGCTGAGTCCATTTCTTCCCCCAATATTTTTAAGCATAAGACAGGTGCAGAAATCGTGTCAGTCACCACTGGAAGGGTACACAGCAGCTATCACACAATCACACGGCAGCAGAGGGCAAAGCTCCTCAGATGCACCAGAGTTCTAAGGGTTTGAAAAGGAACAGATGCCACTTTTTTACTTAAGCTAAGAGACACAACCTTTCAATAGCTCATGAGGAGGTACAATCACATCTTCAGAGAGAAAAGATGTAAGCAACACAACTAGAGCATCCAGAAAGGAAATCTTTTATAAGCTAGAAGGGGCCTTAAACATGATTCTGGGTATGCCCTTTTGTTTTCCATTTGATGACAGTGAGGTTCAGAAAGGTTAATACTTGCCCAGAATGATAGAGTAAAAAGCTTTGGCAGTCAAAGGCCTTGAGACCAAATCCATGATTTCTTTGTTTCTTCTACTCTATCCTGATGACTCTAATCCTTTTTTTGTTGTTTGTTTAATTTTTCTTTTTTGCTGGTTTTGTTTGCTTTTAAGCATTTCTTTTTTTTTTTTTAAATATTTATTTTCTTTTTATTTATTTATTTTTGACAGAGACAGAGACAGAGAGAGAGAGATATAGAGACAGAGAGAGAACTGAACCGGGGGAGCTCCCAGTTCAGCATATGGGTCCGCACGGGCCAGGGCCAGGATTCGATCCCTGGTCCCCGGCGCTGCAAAGTGAGCACTTAACCCACTGAGCCATCCCAGCTTCCCCTTAAGCATTTCTTAATGAAAAATAATTATGCCATAGGAATTTCTTCCAATACAGGGAAGTCTGTACACTGAGCATCACTCTCCCAGACAGGGCATATAGTTGCTCCTATAGCTAAAACATAAAATCATTATAAACTGTCAAAAGTTCATGGCAAAGAAAGAAATGAAAACCGGTATTCCTCTGGGTTGTGGCTAAGCTCAGCTCTCTGATTCTAAAAGGACACATCTTTTTCTTTATGAAATCTCTAAATTTCCTCTGGCTGAAATGTGAATTGTCAAATCACTGCTTTCTGTTTTAAAATGATCAGTTTATACACAGATCATAAGAAATTTATATATTCATCAAACCAGCCAAGCATCTGTTCAGTCCGTCTTATGCCAGACTAGAAGCCAAACTAGATGCTGGTGATACCAAGATTAAATGTCTGGCATATAATACAGCCATTTTACAATCATAGAAAAGTGACATCCTGCCCTGTGGTACCAGTCATCTCAGTCAATGGCTATTCACTCACTAGCTATCAATTAATAAACATATACTCATGTGAAATGATATAAAAACAGAATATTTTGATAAGTTATGATATATTACAAAGGTGAATTTACTAGTATGGTAAGATTATATGAGATTATATGATGTAAATATAGGAAAAACATGGCGGGTTTTCTGAAGTAAGTGCTTAGAAAAGGAATGGATGGAAAAGAATGGATTGAGAGAAGAGATATCATTTTAGGAAGATGAAATGTAAGTAAGTAGGTCGTAGTGTGAAGATTGGAAGACTATTAATCTTACAAGATTGGCTTGATTAATTGAAGAGGTTTAATTAAGATATAAGCAATCAAAAAATAGTGTGTGTATATAGTGATTTACTGCTTCTGCAGTAATAGGTCATTATAAATGGATAAAATTAATTCTAAGTTGATATTGCCACAGTCAGATGAATTCACGATCTCCCTATGAATGCATTTTCATGTACAATCTGAATGGCAATCACTATGAACGTACCTGTTGTTTATAGCCAAAGACTCATGCTTAGTCAATGCTTATGTCCTACTAGTTGTTAAATATTTTAAAACTTGTCCTGGCTTATACTTGATTGTATTATTTCAATGATTTTCAGAGAATCCTGATTAAAAAATAAAGTTCTTCCCCAGTTAGCTAACTTAGAGTAAATAGCCAGCAGAGGAATGAGATAGATGTTCAGAAAGCAAGGCATCCTTTGAAATACTTTTAAGAAAGAATCCTAAGTAGTTTTTAAAAGCCTGGAACTATTAATATTATCCCCACTTAACATTCTAACCATCCACTGAAAAAATTAAGTCCATTAAGAAACATCTTAAGTATATAAATGTTGAACAACTATGGTATATACCTGAAATTGATATAATGTATGTGAACTATATTTTTTTAATAAAAATATTTTTAAGCTGATTAATATCATGAACATTACAGAAAAAATAAAAAGAAACAATCCCAAGCATAGAGAGACACCTGTCATCAAAACCTTACAGAAGTTCTTATTCATGTCTGTCCTCAGTTATCTTAACACAAACTTGACTCACTATGTTTCCCTGAGGCACTAAATAACCTAGTTTTCTCAAGATCTTTCTGATTTTCTGTGAGCAACACACAAATCAATCTAGAACCTTATTTCTGATATCACAGGGAAGTAAATGTTTTGAAGAAGGAAATCACTAATTGTCTTTAAATGTGCACCTGCCACAATCAAAGTTATTAAAAACAAAAATCTTCCATACTAAAACTCACTGCCAATCATCTGAAATGGTAAAGTTGAAGATAAATACATGAATCAAGGAGATCTGTTTTAAGATGTTCCATATTTTGGTCAAATGCTGATGATCACATATATTTTTTGTAATTCCCTAACAAAGAGTAAGC